>PVMI01041555.1:0-15578 GCA_008528875.1 Aulacorthum solani | reverse complement strand
GGTCGTAATCGGTTTTTAACGTTTCCACTCGATTCGCCGCCGCCGTCGTTGTCGTCGTCGACTGACCGGTATGGTAAAGATACAGGAAGAATATTATAAACGCATCAGGAAATTAATACGACGGCCGAGGCGATCTCGTAATGTGTTTCACGTATATGAGCCGAGTCGCAACACAGCGTTGTTATTATTAATAATAACACTCGTACAGCGTTATGTTTGATATTATGGTACCATTATTATTATTACGTACCTTCGTATATGGCATACCCGAGCTACGGACATAATATAATATACGTAGGGCGTACAACAAATATCATAGACGTACGTACAAGTTATAATATTGTTCTGACCACTTCAACTGTTGTAGTGTTACCTATATTGTGATTATTATTTATTTACAATACATAATATTATCGTGTATAATAATATTTTTGTACGCCACACCACCGGATGCTTTCGTTTTCGACAAAAATCCAAACGGCGGCGGCGTGCGTAGGCACATTATACCTAGCCAGAAGTGGGTGCTTAATGTTAGGTATAATATATTATTATTATTATACCTACTATTATAGTGCCTCTACGCGTTATGACGGCGACGTGTAACATATTTTACAGGTACCTAATACACGCTATGGGTACTATTCGTTATTATTATTATTATTCGGTTCGAAAACGAAACGGAAGAAAAAAAATGTGTTCCCGCGCTGTGTGATATTCCTACCGATGAGGTTATATTTTATTAAACACGACCATTATATTATTATTATTATCATCATTATGTTCCTCGCTGATGTCGCAACTTGCAACTCGTTTAGGTCACGAATGATTCCCATGTTCGGTACACATTCTTATACGTCCATACAAATTGTAGGTGAGTACCTGTAGTGATTTTTTTTTATCAAACTCACTTATTATACTCTGTCAATTTTAGAAGCGTTTGAAAAGAAGAAAAGATGATTTTTCACACATTTCGAAAATCTGTTGACACGACCTACGCACATTTCCGAAGAATCAACATTTCTTCTTAGCACTATTTTGCAAAAATCAAAATTTCACTTATTTAAATATGATGTTTGAATTTTAGACGTAATATATAGTCAAATTGATCTCAACCTAACCTAACTCTGCGAACTTTCAACCGTCTACTCGTTTAAACTTTAAAGCACTCATAAAAAAAATTATAACTATGTACTTATTTATTGGTCGAATATCAAATATTTATACTTATGTCAACATATAGTGTGTGTAGAGGTGGAGTACACTACTTTCAAAATATCACCTTGTATCTGCTGCAGGTTCCGTATACAATGTTATATGCACATGGTAATAGATTTGATAGATTGAATAGGTATTTGAATGTTAGGCTTTAATGTGCATTAAATGCATAATGTACATAGGTATTAACAAAATTTCATTTAGGCACAGTTTCGTTTTTAAATTTGTATCATTAATAAAATATGTTCAAAGTGTACACACCTATACATCGGATACTCTGCGAATTTTCAACAATGGTCTGCTCGTTATAAGACTTAAAACGCCCACACACAATATTTTAACTATATATTAATAATATGAAATCGGTCGTATATTCCATATTCATACACACGTCAAACATGTGTGTCTTGCGGGAGTGCAATATGTTGGGAATCTCACCTCGTATACTGCCTGCTGCAGGCACTGTACTTAATGTTACATGCACATGGTGATAGGCGAGTGTTAAGATGTACACATTGAGTGCCTACGTTGTACAGAGGGACCCGAGATGGTTAGATTTTGATTTCGTCAATATTTTAGTACCACGTACAAGCAGGACAGATAAAAAAATAACACTAACGCCTTTGACGTTCGCAGCAGTTACAACACAGTCACGGAGACTACAAACATACGATGGACTCGATGATCGCTAACTATCGTTTTCGTAAACGTCCGCTCGTCGTGTCGACATTGTTATTATTGCTCTAAGGTTATATAATATTGATGGAGATAAGACGTTCCCGAGAATAGAACAGTACAGTATTAGATTGCGTATAAAATAAAAAAGTTTTCGTCTGTTTTTGTTATTTTCAGACGTTTACATCATCATCTTTGGTCTTATTCCGGCCGACGACGGTCGTTAAAAAGAATTCCGGGAAATATATTTACTCAATACGCGTAATTTTCGGTCGAAGAAATTGCATATGCGTTTGAAATTACCCAGTCGGTGCCTGCTTAAAATTAACGCCGACGTAACAATATTATACATAATAATAATAATAGTAATAAGATATAATATAATACGATACAGTTCGGTTGACTACCGCCCGAAAAGAACGTAACCTTTTTTTCATACCTAAAATATCATATTCTTATTCTTATTATTATTATTATTATGGTTGTAGGTACGAGTTCCATTACAATAAATCGACTGAGCATCGCATTGTTCCGCTTGCGGAATGTCTGGGGGAAAATTAAGCGACTGTGGCGTGCGGGTTCTAATAATTAAGTCTCAGGTATAGGAAAAAGGAGAGAAATATAAAAAACGACGAACCTTCGCGTCACCGGGTATCCGACGGGGGGTTCTATTTGATGTTGTTGCAGAAACCCTTAAGAGTTATGACTTTTTACCTAGACATCATCACCGGGGTCGCATAACTCTCGCTGTATTACAATATACTAATGTTATTTATTATTACGAGTTGCGCATCGTTGTATATTGCTGTCGCGTGTACCGTGCACACTCAGAACCTTTTTCGGTGTAATACGTCTATTCGATGGCCTTAAATAGCAGTCGACGTCCCACGTGGATCGCATCATGACGGGGAAAATCGAGTAGTTCAAATCGGTGGGTTTTGTCCGCTAACCGTTGTTGGTTAAGCTAGTGCGTCAACGCCGCGAACGGCGTGTTATGGTGGGCGACACAGAATGGTAAAACACATTATCCGGAGACTAAAAAAAAAACCGTTTTAAACGAATTTCCGGATCGAGAGGCGCAGTCGCCGGGCCCGCACTTCCGGCCTCGGTCGTCGCCCAGTCCTCTATCCACACGAGCCTTTGCGGGGGACACGGCCGCGCCGATGACGGATGAGACGAGAGGTCGACGACCGTGTGTCTTTGTACGCGCCATAATAGCGACGACGTATTGCCTTCGCACATTATAAAAAAATTATCTTCGACATCATAATCGCGTTATTAGAGGTATAAATAGAGCTAGTTTGGGTGTCGTGCAATATTAGGCATACTGTACGCACTGAAAGTCAGCTAGCATTATTATTCGTACTGTATTCGTTTTTCTACAATAATCCGATAGTATTGTGATGTACAGCTGAATGTTTCTAAACGCGTACGGAGTACACTGTTTTAAACGACGATGACGGCGACGACGACGACACAGTGACACCGTGTCGGTCGACAATAAACGCTCTGTATATATTCGTGTAAAAACATGTACGACGCATGTGCTCTTCGTAATAACCGCACACACACACACACACACACACACACACACATACACATCGTCGCCTTGTCCCGCGAGGTGCAGCCCATACAATGAACATGTGTCCAACAGACGCACAGACACTATTTCCGGACCCGCCGACGAAGTGGCAAGTGCTCCTCGGTCGGAGGTATAGTTTTTATGTTTTTCTACGCCACCAGACCACCAGATTTATAAACTATTCCAAACCCGAGACGAACCGTAAGAAAAAAAATTTACCCACACCAAAGACATCGTGATATAAACATAATAATACTGCATTATTATTAATTTTGGTATAAACAAGTTAACAAGTAAAAAAAAAAAATTGACGGTGCAATGATTGCAAAATACAATTTGACAATACTGCAAAGTACAATAATAATATTAATTGCTTGATAATTTATTATTATTTCAATTTTCGTTCTATTCGCGACGAACATCTCGAGCGTGTATTTTAGAGAAATATCTAACAAACTACGCTCACACACACACACGAAACAATACTTGATGCGGACATATATTATAATATTCGTTACGGATATTGCAATGATCGTCTTGTGTTCAAATACCTTGAAACACCATCATGTCCATAATACGAGTCCGTCTAGTCGACTCCCACATCGACGACGCATGGAAAAGTAATAGCAGCATTATAACAATTTAGCTGAACAATACAAAATTACAAAATATATTATTACAGCTGTACTAAGGCAACTATTGAGATTTTTTTCGAAACAATAAATAAAATACAAACATCGTCTCGATCAATAACAATAATATTATATTATATAGTCACCGTCTCGTTCGGAATCTCTCGAAATTTCATCGCTTCCGACGGTCTGACCGGCGCGAGCATTATACTCGCCCATTCCTTCGGATGTCATATTACATAATATTGTAAAATTCGCTCACATAATCGTCGTCAGCACGTTTGAAAAGGCGTGCAGATATCGATTTATCGTGTACATACAGGTACATCCGGTCGACCGGTCCTTGTCAATTGTGACATAATAATATTAAGTACCTACGGATTTTGAAGAACTAAAAAACTATAGAAAAAGCGTTTGAAATGAGGAAGTGAAATTCTAAAAGTTCTTAACAAAAAAATCTCGGAAAAAGTACTAAAAAATGGGTTATTAACAAAATTGTTCATCATCAATACTATGTTTTACTATAATTATTGTTACTGTTATGTTTTTCTCTCAATGTGCATTCCTGTTTTGTATAATCTATATAAAACAAACTAAATAATAGTACCAATATAATTTGTTTATACATATTATCTGAGTTGAGTTGGACGATCAAAGTTTTTTTTTAAGTTTTTAAACAAAAATCTTCTATAACGATCAGGCATTATAATATTATATTTATATTTTGAAAACTACGCGTTCATGTCAACTGGGGAAAGTCAATGGGGTTCAATTAATTTATAATTAATTAAATCTTCACATGTCAAATCTTCAGGCAGTTCTTGTCTTGATGTTTCTTTGCCCCATTAGTAAAAGTGCTTCAAATATTATTGTAAAAATTCTAAATTCCTATTTTATTTTGTAGCACATCACCAAGTTTTTTTTGAAACTGCATTTCCTGTTTTTCTTGAAACTTGATTAATTTGATGTTTAATATTTTTTCTATAATATAACAAATGGCTCTGTTAATAGCACCCCAGACTTTCTTACCTTTTAATTTTTAAAAGCTAAAAATCAAAAATTGTTTTTATTAAGTTATTAATTTAAAGGTATAGAATATCCAGGGTGTGGATTTTTGTGTAAGATCATAATTTTATAGACATTTTTTTAATTCTGATTAAAAATAAGCATTGTTTCATAATACCTTAAATAAAATAAAACATATTCACATTTACATATTTCCTCAAATGTTTAAGTAAATGCATTTTCTTAATTTTGTATTAATAGATAATACGTACTTACATACCTATTTTGTTTTTTTTTTGTATATATATTTTACCTATCTACAGAAATAATATTATTAACAATAATCGTAACTCTGTGGGAAATATGCTCAAATAGTAAAAAATAACGCCATAATAATATACAATAATATAAAATACTTAATTTTTTGTTATGCAATCTGTTACTCTAGTAGTTTAGTGAATTCTGGTCTTGTTCGCTTGTGTGTTTTTATATTCAGTATTTTTCAGTTTTTGTATGATTAAAGTTTTAAAAATGAATGTTTAGATATTTCGTGTTTTTAATACCTACATTATATTTCAAGAAAAACAATAACATAAATATTTGCATTTTTTATTATATAAAAAACCACTTCCTAGCTGTCTTAGACTAATATCTGTATACGTTATATATCTAACCTGACCTATATATTTACCTATATTATAATGTCACGATTCGACGATATCATAAGAAATATTTCAGCACAACGCGAGTACAAGAACATTTTTTAAGTGCCTTGTTACAATATATATAATGGTATGCTTCACTGTTACTTTTTTTCCGGCGATGACGTCGAGTTTTCACTTATCAATATTTTACAATACAAGTTCACGGGTAAGACAGCTGCTCTATCGATTTCGACGAAGGTTTCGAGCGTGGATTAAAATATTCAATACATTTTGAAGAGTTTGTTTTTTATCCAAACGTGCGATTTGATAACCGTTTACTGCCAATGACTTGCATATATTATTATGATGGAGATAATATGTACATAATAAAAAAATATTTACGATGTACAGTACGCCCCTAACCCAATCAGTGGACCACCCGAAACAGTAGTCTACCCACGTGAAAAAATGTCAGGTTTTTAAAACTTTTATTTAATCGAAAAGTACTCACTTATACTCGAAAAAATCTAATTAGGTTTTTTTTATAGTTATCCAATCTGGCCTCCACAAAAAAAAAAAACTAATAAAAATTATGAAAATAGTTTTTTAATTTTATTTTTTATATTTGTGTGAGTTTGCTTGAGTATCAGAGTACGTTGCCAATTTTCACAAAATATACAGGCTTAACGAAAATAGACGTAAAATATGTCTTATTTATATGTGTGTATTTGAATTAGATTTAGGTAAGAACTATAATTGGTTTTACTATATACAATTAAAAAATGAGCGCAGTTATTAAAAAATATATCATAGGCATTAATTTAACTTCATCGTGGATCCACAACAATAAATAATAATTATATTTCATTGGTAATAATATAATATTCCGCAGATATAGACTTAAAGTTAATGATTTTATTGATAGTATAAAGAAAGTTAACTATACATATTTGTTAGGCAGGTATTACAAGTAGGTACATAAATAAAGGTATATAACTACCAGATATTAATCATTATTCATTATTATTATGGTAGTATTAAAAGGGCTTTGCTATAAATACACTTTGGTAATATTAAAATAATTTTGTATAAGACCGGATTAAGAGAGTTTTGGGTGGATTATTCAATAAGCTATTAATCTCTATCTAATATATTTTATCAAATTTATTCTATCACCGAAATATTAAAAATACGATTATATTCGAGACAAAATATAATTAAAATTACGTATTGATTTTTAACATAGTAAATGTATGGCAATATTAAGATGTAAATTAGTATACATATTATAACCTATGGGTAAGTAAAATAATTTTTGCGAGTAGAAATAATAAATTAATGTTAACATCCTATTTCCTATCATTTGACAGAATCAAACCGCAGAAACTGCAGTTCACCTCTGAATGTTTTATTAAAAATGTGATTAGTTATTATATTATATACAATTTGAGTATTTTGTGGTCTGTACCCGTTCTGTAATCTGTTGTTTATGGAGGTACATTGAATTTAACATCATAACTAGTAGCATTGCTAATAATTTATTTTATTTATTATATTACATAGATTATTTTAGCCTAATTTTGTACAATAATCATTTCAATTTTTAAAACTAATCAGATACAATATAAAAGGTATAATACAAAATATTTTACTAACTAAATATTGGTTCTTAAAATTTTAGAAATTATTTATGATTTTTATTGTTGCGAGAACATTCATGGTTTTATTGCTGTTTTCTTAATTTAAATAGTTTGGTATATATATAGACATTAGTTCATATATTTGAATATTCTGAGCACTATTGTATCATGTATTGTGTGGTTAAGTCAACTTGTCATGTATTGCATTTGGGTGGAGAATCTTTGTTGATTATGAATGAGTGGGTTCAAATAGGAAAATGACAAATTTTTATTGTAGTCACAGGAACTTCCTATAGTCATTTTAAATATTGAAGAAAATATTTCTTATATTATTATTCTTATGTTCAATTATTTAAATTAATTTTTAGTATTTTTCTTATATTCTTAATGCTCAAATACCATCTGCAGTACTTACCAATGTGACCTCACTCAAACAGCGCGTACTATACGCCTTTATAAGCACAACGATTAATTTGTTTCAAGATTTAATGTTCTTAAGCAGTCACACTCCAAAGTCTTCTTTCCGAGCATACAAACAATATTATGTTTATATCCTCAACGCCCCTCGAGATGGTTAAATGTAGTTGACGGAACACGAACCTATTTTATATAATTATTATTACTATAAGAACAAGTTTTAATTTATGAAGTTTTAAAAAATCCTGCGATTTCTAATGAGTAAAGCGTTGAAAAAAGTAGTTTATTTATTGAAAAACCTTTCATAATAAAATTAATAGTGTAGTGGTATAATATATTATGCACACATTACACAATTATTTCCATTGTTACAAACAATGTTCAAATGTAGAATGTGTAAGATCTTATACTATCACATTATGCCACACATTCGATTACTGTAATAAATATTAAGATTAACCTAGCGATAAATAACAACCCGATTGTCACTCGCAAAAAACTGTCACAGTGTCATCCCTAATAGATAAAATATGTTCAATGCTCACTAAAGGCACGCTCGGTGTCGTACGACCACGCACTGAGAAAGCGGCTCGTCGTACTCACACAATCGTGAGAAGTAACGGTGTAAAGTAAAAACGTTAGCTTTATATTACTTTGGCCTTATTCTATGTGCCGCCTGCAAGGAGGCCGAACGACCAAAAAAGGATGTTTTGTTGTCCGGGAATAAAATCGGCTCTGGAAGGATATAGAACGCTTTTGATAAAGCCGCCGCAGCCGCCGACAGTGGTTGCTCTCTGGTCAACACGCGATGACCTGACCGTCCTTTTGTCAGTGTGCTCTTGCACACCAGTCATACCCTTAATAACAACCCTTAATAATTGTCCCCGTAGGTGACCACGAGTCCTGCGAACGACGACTGACATCATTAATCATCACTGCATTTTCGTTTGATTCGTGTTACCTGTATACACTTCTATTGCAGAACACTCCATAGGCAGCAGTGGGTCAGGTAAAATGCATGCATAAATAATATTAGCTTACAGAAAAATTTGTATTGTACGCTGTACTTTATCAACCTTCGACTTCGTGAGCCTCCCAAACATCAAGACTCTAGGGTAAGGTAGTTACTTAATATTATCATTATCCGAGATCACACGAGATCTCCGATAATTCTCATTACTGTTTCTTATTATAGTTATTCAGATACAGGTATACCTATTATGATTTATAGTATTTTAGTTTATTACATTTTTTAAGTTATTATACGATAATAGGTGTATGCAAATCGTTGAAATAAACACAATACTATGTTAATAGATTAGTATTATCAAGCTATACAATAACACTTACTACAAGAACAACGTGAAGCTAAATAGAATAGTTTTATTGGGCTAAGCTTTATGAAGAATTGAACATTTTGAACTTTTAGAGTCATTATAATTTACTTATTTTATAAAAATGCTTGCACGTACATCTTTACTTTTGGAATTTTGAAATTAGAAATTCTTGACCTATAGGCATTTGTATATTTAGACATCCATTAAATTATACTTTTCGCCATAGGTTGTTAATTTGTTGACTTTATTAAGGCATGGAATTTGAAGTAGATAAATCCTATAAGTATACAAATATCTTAATATTATTATAAGTAAGTATTTAACTAAATTTTACCTGTAGTATAAAAACAATTCATTGGTAAAATATTATAATAATTTCAAGGTTCTACGAACGTCATTGTGCTTAACATTTTAGTATAATATAATATGTTTTATAATAGCTGTAGTGTGTAAGTAATTGTTTTTTAATGAGAGAACAAAAAAAAAAATACCTAAACAGGAGTTTATTTGGCCATTAATACGTATTTGGATGAATGCATATTTAGTTCGGTTGGTAGACATATGCAATCGGTTTAGACGATATGATCGGGCCTATAATATGACGACAAAAAAAAAAGTTGTAATATAAATTAAATTTTGTTTTTTGTTATATCTTATAGAATCCAACTCTAAATTATAAATTCATTTTTAGTAATATTCCAGATTGACAAAAGTAGAGTGTAAGACGGGTTGATTAATGAACGCTGCAGCAAGTGGAATCGTCTAGAATAAAGTTGATCGTAAAGTGTGACAGACGGACTCATAAATCTTAACAACCGAGTTGTGGTATTGATGCTATTAATAATAGAGTAATAATAATAACAATAATAATAATAATAATAATAATAATAATCATACCTACTAATAATTGAGACTTCCTTTTTTACGTCTACTATATTATACGAGTTTAGTCGAATTCGCCGACTTGTATACCTACATACGACAGTGGCCATTTAATTCAATTCCTCAAAGAACAATATAATTATTTAAAACGTTTAGAACGTTTTATATTTTCAGCTAAGAAAATAACCTAAAGTGTTTAAGTATGATATTTTTTATTTAATACTATTTGTTCTATACAATTAAATTAACTTATTATAGATGAGTTCGAACTTGCGGAACAAAGTGAAGGTGTTGGATAGAGAAAAATTCTTTGATGGGTGGGGGGAGATAATAATAACAAAAATAATAAATAATAATAATAATGATAATATTAATAATCCCGTATTATTGTTTCTTTTTTCAAAATATAGGCATCCCACTCAATGAATCCAAAGAGTTCGAAGACATCGCCATTGCTGGAACATAGAAAGGTCTATTACCACATAATGATAATATTGTTACAAATATTATTTGTATTGATACCTATTCAATGTGTATTGGATCCAGGACTACGTGGTGGCTGTGCTGTTGGAATTGATATTATAATAATTGAATAACATACTGATGAGCACACACTTCACTGTAGTATATAAGTGCTCTGATATCACGCCGAATGCACGTGGTTGTGGAAATTCGACTCGTAGTCGCTCATCATTGTCCGTAAGTTCGTAAAATATAATAATATTATCATGGAAATTATTGTTGACCTATATTTTATACGCATATTATAATTTATTTATTTTTTTACTTATCGGACATTGATAGTATTGCGTTGGAAGATACCTATGTAGGTAATCGATACGACTGTGTTGTTATTGTACTCGTTCAAACCATATAATTTTAATTATAATGTTAATCTAACATTATCGCTGTGCTGCAGATGTACCGGGCTCGGCGAGTAAGTACAAGCGGTATATTGCAATATTTCAGTTTAATATATGCCTATAGGTATAAGTATAATAATTTACCACGATTGGTGACCGTCGCTTATAATAATATTATATTATATTTTCGAATTAGTTTTACTAGGCTGCGGCTTCGAAATCGGACAGCTTGAGACAATAATAGAGACGCTACATGACGTGAAAAATTGTGACGGAGATTCTCACTTGGACGCGGTACATTATGAGAATAATTAGGACGAGCGACGGAGTTTTGTATACTGTAGGTACCTAATATCATATACCGCATGGGTACATATTATTCTAATATATTTTTGGCTACAACATCCGCGGACGTTATGTCACGGACCTCATCATCGCTTGTCTATATAAAATATAATATTATGCGCCCATTATAATATATATTATATTATTCCGTTTTGATGATGGGTGTCTTTTTTTCATTCTCTTTATATACGTATAGTTTGTAAATCATTCGGCTCTATGTGTTTAGAATATATAATTTATTTATGTACCCATACTACAGATAGGCACAGAGTATAACTACACCTATTCATATGCTAAAAAGTAAAAACGTAACCGAATAAATTATACTGATTATATTGGAATAATATACGTTCGAAAAAATATGTACATAGGTACAGTGTGTGTGTACGCGTTATGTAGGTGTACACATTTCGTGAAATTTGAATATTATAACCATCATCGAGTTTAAATGACCCGCCGGGGAATGCCTTTATTACGACGTTTCATTTGAGTTGTATAGGTACGCCCGAAGATATTACATTCAACAGAACGTTCAGGTGTAAATAGACACACTTTTACAGTAATATTGGTAATATTTATACGGTGTGTATTAAAGTGACTACTGGTCTGTCGGTGAGGCGTGATAATAGGTAATAATAGATAATAATAGATAATAGGTACCCAATGTGTTATTTTGCGACAGAAATCGCACGACGGTGGAAGATGAAAATAATAATATTATGTATGTACGCTATTCAAGATATCTAATCAAATGTAGCATTTGCAGTTTTATAATAATATTATGCTACTTTGCATGTAATATCATTGTACAGTAATTGAAGACGGATATGATAAATCAATTGTACGAGTGTGTCTGTAGGTGAAAAATAAACTTTTTATGTTATAATGTATCCTATAGTATCTTATGGACCGTTTAAAAACCAATACGGATTTTGCATAAAATATGTACATTATTAATACCGAACATCGGCTACTTATAATTTATTATACACCTTGAACCCTATGCAGACATATAGTAATATTATATTTATACGACCGCGGCCGAACGCATAAGGTATAATAATATGCTTTATTTTTTAAACTCGATTCGATGGTTTTATTGATGGGCAACTAGTGCAGACTACCTAAGGTATAATATATTATGTAACAATATCTATGGTAAATAATAATTGTGTACAGAAAAAACCTCGAGAGCCGGATGAAGTAAAATTTAGATTAAAATTTAGAATTTATGAGTACCGTCGTAATCTTAATCCCTTCTTGTCAATAAAGTGTATATTAATAATTACATGATAATACCGCTCTTCAATACTAACTCTGAATGCAATATTTAGGTAAATATTTGAATTTCTTCGTCAAATACTGTTATCGTGTATTAATAGCAATAGCAAATAAAATGTCTAGAAGTATTTGGTTTTATCTTTCAATATTAGTTATGGGAATATCATATGAATAATACGTCGGCACTTACCTATCTTCGTTTTTTCAAACGTTAGAAATCATAGGGTAATAATCTTCGACCACTTTGACGTAATGTTTATGTAAAAAATACAGGTGCACTCGATTTGTGCTCAAAATAAGATGGTAGCTGTTAAAACATATTCATTAATTGTTTTGGTATTAATAGTATTATACACAGTGATTATTTTAAAGGTAATCTTATCGAAAAGTTCTAACGTTTTTTTTCCATATCATTACTTAAATTTATTAAAAAACAACATTTTAAACCATTTTTTGATCGCTATATAATTTTCAAGTTAATTATTTTTTCGAACTACAGTATTATAAGCACATTTATAATTTCATCAACATTTTTTCGGAGAACTACATATTAATACGATTTCGAATGTATATAAAATATACAGTTTAGAAGAGGAAAAGAGTGGTGGACCAACTTTTTGTGAGATACCGCTGCAATGCCACTCCACTCGGCGTACATCTATACGTTTTAAAATCATGACTATTGAACAATTTAAAAACGAAAACGAAATCATCCGGCACCAACTGCAGTCTGCACTCTCGGCAGGCCGGTTGCACTACCGGTTGCAACAGCTGGAAAACAGTGCAATGCATCTCGATTCGTGCGCAGACTTTATTCCGTATTACGACTATTATTTTTACATCAATATAATAATATCAGAGCTGACGTCGCAGCCGGAGCGGCGGTCGACCGAAGACGGTGACGATATCCTCATCCGGAGCTCGTTCGGTTGGAACGCAGCCCCGACACCACCGGCGGCGAGTCATCGCACCTCCCCATGAATGCCTGCTAACACGTCACACAAATAATGTGGCTTAAATACGTATACGAATACGACTCCTCGAAACAACCCCCCGGGGTCGAGGCCGTTCCGGGAACGCGACAAGTGCGTCGCATGCGCGTCTTTGTTGCCCGCCCGCAATAAACGGCGACTGACGGGTTTTCGGAGCGATACCGTTTTCGTTTTTCGTCCGAGCCACCGGTGTGCGGGTGGAAGGGGCGCGTCTCCGCGGGCACGGGAATCCGGAATACTATTTAGTTGGCGGGTGGTGGGTAGGCGGTGGAGTTTCGTCTGAGTCCTCTGTGGTGTTTTGGTGGCCCGCTTGTGTGCGTGGGGCATGTACAATAATATTATGTGCTCGTCGTGTGAGTGTAAATAAAAATATATCGTCGTTAATGTTATTAACACAACGCCGCGGGTGAGTAGGTGCACGTTTCACTCTCAATCACTCACTCACTCTCTCTCTCTCTCTCTTACCCTTTCTCCGTCTCTCTTTCACTCTGTCTCCATCCACGCTGCACACTCTTGTACAACCGACGGAAACCTGCTAGTCAACCACCCTCCCCACCACCCTCCACGAAGGGGCGTCCTCCGTGTCATTAATATATGACGTTAATATCGGGGGCTTAAGATTTTTATGATGCGTGCGCTCTCGTCGTTTGTTGTCGTAAGATCCTGAATACCTATTAAATTATATTCTTAATCCTAGTGATAGGCCTACGGAGTAGCTCCGTATTGTTGTAGTTGTTGCGCAACCGCGTTTCTAGCACACCACTCGCGACTCGGAGACGATTCCGGACAAAAGAACGGAAAAATAATATTACAATACGCACGATGACGTGGGTCGGAGCTCGGAGAGACTGCGTGAGAGATTTGTTTGAACACCGTAATCCTATTTCCGTGTTAAATGCCTCTTCGGAGATTAAAGGAAACAATGTATTTTGTACTACTTGAAACGAGCTTACTAAAACATTAGCCTAAGTAAATTTCCTATTTTCATGAAAAATACATTTTACTCGTAATATTATAAATTTTTATGTTTGTTTTTCCCCGCAGATATTAACGGCAGTTTATTATCGTTTCGAAATATTGTGGTGTTATAGAATAGCCTGTCCTGCAGGATATAATCGACCTCTGTACTGATTATCATTATTAATATTATTCAACGTTCTAGAAAATTCATTAGTATTTTCTTCATCAGATTTGTCTGCTACAGAATCATACAATTTCGTAGTCATTTCGACAACACACGACGCGCGTATGGATTACGACGGCTATTACAATAGCAATAAAACGGATAACACGACATCGAAGGAGGAAATAAATTGGTGATAAAAATAGCAATAAAATATTATACTATGAGCAATAGCAGAAGTGTATGGAAGCCGTAGGTAATAAAATTAATATCACCATTACGAAATCAGTATTATTCTTACAACACCTGCTGCTGGCGGTGCCCACTAAACTATTTATTTGTATGCACTCGTTTGAGTCAAGTCAAGTTGTACTATCGTTAAAATAACACACTTTACGCATCCATCCATGTGGATATGCTATAGTAGAGTATACTAATATACAGACTATAATATTATTATAGCGTCATCTCGACTAACTGAAACTTATAAATTATACTTATTTTTGTTTATCAAATCACCTAGATAGAATTTTTTTTCAATCAATACACATTTTTGCCTGTGGCTCACTCACTCTTCGATGCTCTCACTAGACATGTCACAATAATGTTTTGGTTTTATTTTACGGCTGAGAATTCAAATGAAACTTTTAACTTTGAAGTTCCATTAAACTATTAAACCTACCTACATTACATTTTAACACGATTGCTAGCGTAGTTCAAAGCATCGATAAATACAAAACTGAATTGTATAGCAGCGTTTACTATATACATTGTACCCATACAAATAATATACCATAAAACGTATTCACATTTACCGAATTTAGTATCTTTTTTCCGAAATACTCAACGATGTGATAAAAATACGGATAACTTGCATTTGAATACCATGTAGTTTTATGGATAAATATCTAGTAATTAGTATTATATTAAATAATCAAGTTTAAT
>PVMI01041524.1:0-13484 GCA_008528875.1 Aulacorthum solani | reverse complement strand
ATTTTTTTGTTATAAATGGCTGCCATTTATTGCAGATTATAAAAATTAAAATAGATATTTGTAATTTTTTTTATATACATGTATAAATTGTTGCCACAAGTTATATAAAATTAAAGTGTTATGATTAGATATAATTTTAACCTGTAGTCGATATTTGGTCACTAACATATTACAGCCTGCTCAGTAATTAGTAAAATCATAACAGCATATTATTTGTTAATGTCTGCGAGCAATAAATTGCCAATTGTTTAACCGTAAGAAAAATAAGTTACTTATTCACCGATTTAAAATTGATTCTTTCATTTTTTTCATTTTTTTTCTTACATTTTAAACACAATTACAGAAATTTTAAAATATTAAAACGAATTGAACAAAGCTTGAACCACGATTATATAAAAGTTTGTATTTTATACAGGCAATGAAATGCACGGCGGTAGCCAGTATTTCATAAATTACTTATAGTAGGTAGGTACCTAACACGCATAGGAGATTTTGATTATGATTTCTCGTTAGTTTTTACGATGGAGTTGGGCGATTGCACATAAGAGATAATGTTATCAAATTATAGCTTAATATTTATTTCAAAAACGTTTTATAGATAACACACACAGGAGGTTTTGTTTATTATTTTGTTCATTAATCGTACGACGGTGATAGGAGATATTATAACCAAATTATAGCTTAATGTTTTTTTTCTGAATCCAGGGACACCAAAACTTTAAAATCGAAAATAATTTGAAACTCGGGAGGTTTTATCGTGTCAACTACGTTATACCGAACTTATCTTGACATTTTTACTTATTATTATTTAAATGCCATTTCAGTACCTATACTACAGTTGTTGTCAAATCCTACACACTCCATGTGACATGACATCATGCACAAGGTACTTACTCGAGTGAACGCGATACTTGTGTTTGGGCAAGCACAGAGATATATATTATAAATTAATATTATGTTGCAGGTAAACGCGGCCAAAATCGTTTAGCTGTGGTTATACAGGGACAAGAGAGAGAGGCTAAGGCGATAAATGTGTGTCATTGCGTCGTCGTAAATCTTCGTCGGAATTACACGTTTTTATTTTTAGTTCAAACAATAATCGAAAAATCCTATCAGACAGCCAAAATAAGATCCGTTTCCCTCAACACTGCCATCACTTTTGATTCGTTATTTTAATACAGCAGTAACGTTTTACCGAAACAATTCTCGGATAATAATATCACAACGCACCGAGTGCAGCCCTAGCTAAAAAAAAGTAGTATAGTATCTACCTACCGAGGATTAAAATACACTTAGAACATTAAAGGTTTGTAATACTCGTCTAGAAATCGACAAACTGCACTATTATATTATTTAATCTTTCAACTACTTCACGAAATATCATATTACATAACTTAATAATTGACGTTTAATAGTTATTCACAACAGTAGAGTAATAAACCATGTAAAACCAACTATCCCGGTAACTTGTCAAATGTATAATTAATACGTTGTGTCGTTATACTCCGTAAGGTACATAAAATATGTCTCGAACACGCAAATCCTTTGGTATTACCCACCCACGTAATTCTCATAACTTGTATGTTATCAACTTAAAAACTTTTGATTAAGATTACGAATTGTGAATCAAACTAATCTTTTACAACTCAGATATTTCGATGCAATATTAAACTTATAAAGTTTTAAAAATTAAGTTCACGATGCCACGCTTAATGTCAATGTTTATTATTTTCATATGATGCACTTATACAAACTATATAACATCCGATAACTTTGTTCAGAATCTGCGTTATGTTCTGCAGTGGTATAACGCTATTATTTCTTTTAATCACTAAAGTATACCTAATTCAATATAAACAATTTCCTTCAAATATAAAGATAACAATTATTATTTTTCCATTTATCAGCTCGGGATGTACCGAATGATTCATTTAACGCAAGACTACACATTATTCCCAAAACTATTAATGGATTTTCAAAATATTGTTCGAGTATATTTAAGTCGTTAAAAACAACATTTTTCAACGAAAAAAAATTTTTTTTCTATTTTGACCATTTTATTTTTTTTTATTTTTTGACTTTTCTAAAGACTACTTGCATATTTAATTCCTTATTCTAAAGCAGAACATTTTTAGTGGTACATTGATTTATAAGAATCGAAATTTGAACAAGTAGTTTATGCATTGATTTTAATATACATGAAATTCTATGAAATTGAAAAAGTATGTTGTCATTAAAACGAGTAACTTAAAAAAATATAACGATAAAAGTATCATTTTCTCCTAAACATTTTTTTTCTCGTGACTTAAGATTATATTGTAAAAGACATTTTAACAAAAACTTTAATATTTTATGAAATAATTAATGAGCGTCTTAAGATCACTCCATATTGCTGTATACCTTGTTCCTTGTTTATTGGACTCGTATTTAAACTCATAAATTTTAGGGATTTCATATGTTTTAAAGAGAAATACACTTTAAGATAGAGTACTAAAAAAAAGCTTTGTTTCTTAACACATATTGGACATAATATGGTTTATAGGTATTCAAACACTATGTAAAGAAAGTGTCTAATTTTTTTTGTATATCTTTTTAAAACCGTTATAATTTATAACAATGAGCATACAATTGGTTTTACTAGCTAAACAGATAAATTATGCTATATTTTGTAAGAAAATTCACCAAAAAAAATATGATGTTGATTTTTAAGTCTCGACAACTTTAATTACAGAAGTTTTTCATGGTTTGTGCAAACTACGATGTTAATAATATGTATATTTTAATTAGTTGCCATTTAATACGCGCGAGCTATAACACATAATATTATCATCGTACAGAAAAAATAATTAGCTTTTATATTAAGGTCTCGCAGATAACCAACAACAAATATTTTAAAAATATTTATGAATAGTTAAAAGTTATAATAGTTCATACAATCATAACTAATAAATCTACACATTAACAAATATAACATATTAAGCTTTATGAATGTAACATATTGTAAAATTAGCTAATGGTATACACATTACACATTTATTATACAACTAGGTAATACGTATAAAACGACAACCTATTGTTCATACAGTTTCTGATTTTAATTATACGCCAGGTTTAACTAACAACTTAGAAAACACACGGTGGTCAACAATAAATTATGTGCATATTAAAATAATAAGTTTGTATTAACATTATAATATTATTATGCCAACTGAAATACTGTTTTGAAAAATATATAAATTAACACTGAAATTCGATACTAATAGTGTATAACGTAGTAGTTGTGTAATTATGATAATAATAATTAATATCGTATACTTAATTGTAATCACCTATTTTATGATGATAACAATAACTGTTTTTTTCTATAAATCGTAAATTTTAGTTTTTTAACTTCAATAGTTTACTTATTGAACTACCTACTAAATTTTTTAACCACAAAAGAATATTTAATAATTCTCAACAATTAGAAAATTATAAAATAATTTTATTGCAGGTTAAAATATATTAAATTTGAGATTTTTTTTAAAATACACATAAAATACACAAACACTCCAACTACGTTACGATTATCATTTACTCTATCAGCATAATATACTAATGTAGTATAATGTAGTAGTAGAAGTAGTTAGGTATGATACAACTAATACTACTACTGCAATCACTTCGAGTAATAATTGAGTTTTAAAAAAATAATTAAATGTATTAAGATATTAAAATTCATATTATATTATTTGGTATCTGTGAGACTAATTCTGATGTAATTTTGAATTGCACAATTAAGTATTAATTCGACTTGTACAGTTGTACATCGATTGGCAGTCAATCAGTGATGCATGTACAGTTAAAGAAAATGCATTACATAATATTATGACGTATGAAGCACATTGAAAATGAAACAAAAATGGGTGAAAACTTAAATCGAATATCATGAAAAGTGACAAAAGTCTTAGAGCATAAAAGTAAACACGATCCTGCCTTATTTTAACGAAATTCGGTGCACCCAAAGTAACTGAGCAACGAGCGGAATTTATAAAATGCCTAGGTAAATTGCCAATTACATACAATATGTATTATTGGATTTATTTGGTTAGATCAAAAAATATATTAGAATATAAGTATAAATTACTTGAATATTTCATGAAATAACAACAAAAAGTACTATTAAATGCTAACAGATTCCTCTAAAAATAACTTTAAATCGGTAGGTACTTAGATAAAAATAAAAAATACTTTTTTTCAATATTTATTCATAAACATTAAAAATATATTAAATTATATCTAGTTTAAAATTTGAGAATGTATCATTTTACCAAAAAAAAAAAAAAAATTAAGGGTCAATAAAAAATATTATTACAATTAAGTGCATCTAAAATGATCTAAACAAAAGTTTTCCAAGAAAAAAAAAGTTATACATTTTGTATAATAAAATAATATTATTATTACTTTTAAAATAGGATACTCGTCAATTGTTACTCGAAAATTGCTTGAGTAAAATTTACATAATATTTTATATATTATAAATTAGTATAAAGTAAAAAATTTGCTATTAAATACTTTACATATATTTTTGAATCGTTTTATTCTGTTTTATTCCAAATCCACGAAGTCAATAGAAAAATATTGTCGTACACACGGCTACTAACAATTTTTGAGTAAACAAATATTTCGGCTACAGAGTACCTATATAGGTTGTTCCAACGACCGAAGAGATACCGCGGTTAAAACAATCAATTGTATGGGCACATGATATTGCAATATTATTTATAATATAAATAAATTTAGTCTGAACACGCAGTATTTTTAGTTTTAAGGTGTTTATATAAGAATTGAATATAAATCGCTTATGAAAATCGTAAAAAGTTATAATTTTGACAATAATAGATATCCTCACGACAACGGTACCTCTTTTTCGATATGTAAGGTGGGCCATCACATCTCGCTTTTTCGTTCTGATATTATGATATTTTTTCTCCTCATAGTGTGCCTATAAAAGCCCCGTACATCGTACACGATATTTGTTCTCAATAATACAAAAAAAAGGTTTGGAAACAACTTCGACGATGTTGGCATTTTAGTTTCAGGTAACATTCTTTTTAACTCAGGGGTATCGAAATATGAGCAGAGAAAATATAGCCAAACTGACCGCTGTCACAATGAATGCATCGCGAGATTAGGTTACGCGGGTTTTTCCCTGGGAGAATTCACCTATTTACCGCCAGATGGGTTTGCTGTTGTTAAGTTATTATGGGGCTTTTATATAAATTTGACAAACCACGGACAGCACGCTCACATCCTTCTCAGATAAACATTTTCCGACTTATCGTAACAACATTCTTCGAACACGCCGTGATTTATACCACCGCCTAGAAATACCACGCACTACAATAGGTATAATATAATGTAATATATAACTTTTTTTTTAACATTCACGTTTTTCTATAGATTATTTTTAACCATATTTTTTACCTACGCTTAAGATTCGGTTATATATTATTCGAATGTATATTTATTTTTTTATCACAAAACTCTAAAAGGTTAGAAGTTTTAAATACAATGCCACATATATATTTCACTAAGACCATTCACTATATACGAAATCTAAGATGGATTTATTTTTTTACGATAATGTAGTTTTTTTTTTTATACTTGTCAGCGAATAATATTGATGGTAAGACCGATAAACATTATCGTTTAAAGAAGAAAAGAAATCGAATCCCAAGGTGGCTTTATTTTTAGGCTTGTCCTCGTGATATATCGTAATACTATTTTTAAAGCGAAAAAGACCATTTTATCAACCGGTAGAAGAAATCCGGAAATCAATACGTTCATTATTATTCGAAATTGATTAGGAAACATTTTTACGTTAGAATTATTAAAACCACCACCAAAATGTTCTATCAGTATACTATATAGAACTATCGAATTGAGGGTGAAACCTAATTATTTTATAAGAGTTTCGGTTCGTACAATGTCAAGCAATATATATGTATAAATAGTAATAGTAGGTATAGCAGTATTATATAAGTTAAACAACCATGAGATACAATTGATAACAATATACAGTCGGCGCTTGTTGTTTACAATAATAATAATATCCAGTTTAATTTAACAATTAGTCAACATTTATAATGTTAAATTATAGTGCTTCATTAGAGATGTAAAACATGTTATTGGACGGCCAGATGTGAAATCTATAATGTAATCTGGAAACCACGAGTTAACAACACAATAAGATGAAATAACAATATAATATTCTCTAATTTGTGCTTATATTATTTATTCCGCAAGATAGGTGTACAAAACACAGACTGCATAGTATAATAATTTATTATAATTGTTTACTAAAATCGAACGTTGAATGGTTAATGATTATCGGAATATGATATTCCTTCATAGTCTCATTAGTCAATAATTTAATGACAAACCAAATATTGTTCAACCATGTCTCGTATTTTGATATTATATTCACTGTTATTTAATATTATTGTAATATGTTTTGGTACATAAATGTGCATGTATTGTTAATTTCCATTATCAAAAATGTAATATTATAATAGTTTTCCCCATATTTTAATTTCATCATTATTTTTATTTGTCTAAAACTAAAACAGCGCATTGTTAAAACATAATTTACTATTTTATTTTTGAACATACAATATAAATATTTAACTTTGACAAAACACAATATGATATATAATACAGGGAGTAACAGAAAGATCTGATAAATGAAAAATAAAAAAAATACCGGTACTGTGTGCCAAAAAATATGAAAATGATACGGATAATAAATTGACTTATGTCTGAAAATTCCCAAAAATAATATTTTAAAAAAATTATTGCGTTTCAAATTAATGTACAAGACTTAAGAAAACATTTTTCTAAAAATTAGATTTTAAATTGGGCATTTTGAATTTTTACAAAAAAATTTAGATTAAATTAAAAAATTGTATTTTCAGTATAAAAAAAAATAGAAATAAAAAAATGTTATACTGTACTTGGTGCATGAGTCTATAAATTATACATAAAAAAATCTTTAAATGTGGATGTGAACAAAAGTTATTTCATTTGTCAGGTCATTCTGCAATTACACCTTGTACCTACCTTGGAACGTATTATTAAATATCAATGTTCCCTATTGTAAAATACCTATATTATGTATCGCTATTGAGTACAATGTATACCATAACATGCATGTTGCAGTTACATTAAAATAGTTGAATACATTTTCAATTTATCTTAAGTATCAAGATATCGTGAATGGATTTTTGAAAACATCAATGATTATAATAATTAGTTTAGCAGTCATTTGCACTATAGATTTTTTTAGAACACATTAATCGTTTAAAAAAAAGCTTAGGTACAATCGAGTATTCATAATACTTAACGACGAATATTATCGTCTTACAAATTTAGATCTTTAACTACATGATCAGTAAACCACGACCCTACTCCCCTGCAATATCCTGCAGCTACTCACATTCACAAAAATGGTATGTGTGCTTAAAGCACATCTCTTGTGTCACGCGTACTGTTTAAAAACTGAATTATTTTGCATTCTCTTCACAGAGATAGTTACGTATTTTTTCCTCGTGTGTTTGCTCTTGTACGCTTTTTTTATTATTATTATTATTTCCTACCCACTCTTCTTTCATCCCGCCCATGGCTGGGCCATCTATCAGCCAGCCCCGAGCAGAATTTCTTATTTGAAAATCGTTAAATCTTGCATACTATTGCAATGCGCGCTGTTGTTTTCTTTCACTCCTTTCCCCACTAAACTATACACAGCAACCATCGTGTTTCTCGTTAAAAAAATACCAGTATTCAAAACAAAACATAAACAAAAAATTACCTATTGTTTCCCCAGAAAAATTACGAGTGAAAAATACATAAAAAAAATTACCAGGCTGGAACATTTCAAACTCTAAACAATCAGTCAATTCAGTGAGAAGGTTGGTGTCGGCGTTCTGCAAAAGTGGTAAATTTGTCACTAACCTCCGGCAAGTGTAATTACGAACATCCTAAATTTAAAATATGCAAGGTTTACATAATATTTTGATGTGTCCAGCAGTTATAATTTACCCCTCACTTACCTCGCGCAGTTTGTCGGACATTTCGTCCAATATCCACTTTTCGTCGAAAAACTTTCCCTGGTACCTGTGCTCAAAGTATTCTGTTATCCTCTTGCGCATGTCTAGCGGCAACCGTCTATATGACATGTATTCTTCTACTTGTTTGACCTATATATTATAATAATCAAACACAATTATTGTAAAATTGAATAATATAGTATGTATCTTAACACTTGGTACGACTTCTCAAACCTTTTCACGATACTGTCTACGGGATGAATCCAAGCTCTGTATCAAATTAGTGGCATGCCCCAAAAATAGAGCATAGCACGTGGCTCCACTAATCATAGACAACATTGTCAACCACATATCGGTTAACGATTGTGGAGGGAACCGACCATAACCAATGCACAACATATGGGACATAGCTTTAAATAGGGACCACGAATATTGTTCAGCCCAATTCGTATCCTGTAATATAAATGATTAATAGTAACACTATTACATTTAAATTTATACTTCTGTAAAAAAAAAAAATATTATGACAAACGATTTAAAAATTACGTTTAAATAATTGTGTAAATATTATGCAAAGAAAGTTATGACATATAATTCAAACTGTATATAATGATTTAGGTACATAATTTTACAATATTTTCCAGGGACAGTAAGTATACATTTAATAAACAACTTTATTCAACTGGATTTTGTTCAAAAGAGATAGCTGGTCTAAAATAGATTAAAAATAAATACTGAAACCTAAATTGTAAAAAAAAAAAAAATTACTTCAGTGGATTGATTTATTTTTTATTTATTAGCTTCTAGTACCTTAACTATTACAGCTTAACAATTAACTTAATTATACAGATTATATACAGTAATGAAATAACAATAACAACAATTACAATTACATAATGTATAAAAATGATATCTGCACATGGCAAGTAAAAAAATATAAGAATAGAGTATTGTATTTTTAGAAGTGAAACAAAAAACAGGATTGATTTATATTTGAAGGTAATTTTTTCAGAGAATTCCGACTTGCAGCTTACATGAAGTAATCCACAAAATTTAAATTATTAGATTCATCGTCATTTTCAATCCATACAATTTCGATCTTCGGGGGGTATTCTGAGAAAGCTAAGTTTTTACATCACATCATTCAAATCCGACAAAACAAAGCTCTATTTTTATACATCAAGGAGCTTCCAGTTTCCAAAAAACATTTAAATTATAACGCTGCATAGTGACGTGCACATTGCATACATATTACCTCCATGTCACATATAGTTTTAAAAGAATAAAATGAATACTATTGCATACACATTTAATTATACCCAACAAGTAAATAAAATATTATTATTAATAGGTTATTATTAAAATAATACTTTAAAATGAAGCCCATCATAATTTAAGGCTGCAAGACAAATATTTCATATTTCATATAAATTCTATAGTAATTTTTTTATTTATTTTAAATTTACAATTTTTTTGAACACTATAAACATTGAATATAAACTTTAATATTTGATAAAATAATATATATTTACGTATTGCCTACATTATAACGACTTACAGCATTCGTATAATATAATTATTTTATATAATTTCATATTTACATTGTTTTTAGCCTGAACTTAAACTATAGGTACAAAATCACACGGTCCTATGATGCAAAATAATATTATACGTTTTTACTATATTTTATTAAGTTTAGAGTTATAATATACATTACATTTAGATTAATTTATAACTTTATAAGGGCACTGATTAAATATTTCATATTTAAATAATGTATACTTACACAATTACACTATAAGTATTATTATACATTTATACCATTATAGTATGATGATATAGGATGATAATATTCATATATGAACACAATGTTGATCAATTCTTGACACTTGTGTGTGATATAATACATTTCAATTATATAGTATAGGTAATTAAAATGTAATTTTAACTGACTCATAGATTCACAGTAGGTCTGTTATTCATTAAAATAAATTTTAAACAGGAAATATAATAAAATAATTAGAAAAATATGACATTGCTTAACTGACACAGCTAATTTAGAAGTAGGTATTATGACTTTGCAAAACTAATAGCTGCATAAAGATGCGACACAAAATAAAGTGTTTTAATTATTACAGACAAAAAGTCTTTCAAAAATGTCTTCATAGGACATATATAGCTTTCAACAAGAAATCAGCCTATAGTAATATAGTTTTACTGCCTTAAAAGGGTATTTAATTTTATTATTTATGTCTTAATATTGATCAAAAATTTCGTTTACATAATTTAATCCATCCAAGATGTGTCACTTTTGACAATAATCAAAACAATTTTGCATTAGCATTTTTCCAACCACTGTAATTTAAACAAATTTAAACCTTTCTTAAATTTCAAATATTAGGAAGGCACATCACCATTAAATATTATGTTTTAATCATCATAATGTACCTTTATAAATATTATCTTTTTTTATAAGGAAAAGTAGAAAAATGAATAATAGTCTTAACTGCAATAAAAAAAGGTTCATATAGTTAGAAAATAGAAAAATTTCAAATTGTCACATCTAGAACTATTATAACTGATATTTATATTAACTAATTACACGTACATTTTATTATTATTCTTTAGCAATATCAAAACATACTAAAAATATTTTTACCACAAATACCTACGTATTGCATACAATATAATATTATTTATTCACTGTTCAAATATAAGTGTTTGAATTAATCAAATTAATATATAATAAAACTATATTATTTTTAGTGAAAAATATAAAATGTTAATTACCTGTAATTCGTTAATGGCAACCCACGAATTGGCCGGAAATCCTTGTAAGCTAGGAACGAGAAATTGTAGACATCCAGACCAATGTCCAATGAGTAGCATCATGCATATTAAATTAAATATCCTCATAAACACACTGGCCATGTTCAGGAACTATAATAATGATAACACTATTATTATTATGTAAATTAAGACGATTAATAATACCGGCATTATTGTTAAATGTCACTTAGTAAATCAATATGTATTTTATTAAAAGATATTAAACAACCTATACACAAGCGTCGCTGCGATTCAATTTTATTCTATACGTATCAGTACAGAAAAAAGGGGTATTTTTAATTTTAGCTTCGATTACCGCAAAGTTTGAAAAAATTTTTAAAAAAAAATCCCAACATTTTTCATTTTAAAATAATGTACATACGATGTGATACACTTCATAATAAAAACACAAATAACTATTTCGCTATTATATCACGTTTTCGAGCAATTTTTATAAAATATGTATTTATATTTTCGCGAGGATATGTTTTTATTTTGTAGAAAGCAATAAAGTCTAAAGTAGTAGTAAAAGTACTCTAAAAGTTTTACGTACCATATGCTTTTGATTGTAAAATGTACATAAATTGTTCTTGTAATATGTCAAATGTATCATTAGTGTTTAAGAAAATCGAAAATTGTATTAAACAATGATTTTTATGAATTCAATATTTACAGCAGTATTGTCGTAATTAAAATACAATTTATAATGATTATACCTACTTTATATAAACATTTAAAATTCCAATTGATATTTACATTTAAGACATTTAGCCTAATGTGACGTTTTTCAACAAATATTTAAATCTTAAAACTATAAAAAATACTTCGCTTAAATTTTCATAAAAAAAACTGTAATAATTATTGCTCTCAAATTAAAAATGGTACCATTTACATAAAAGCAGAATACAAAAAACAATAGCTTATAAAAAAAAAAGTCAAATTACATTTTTTTTAAATTTTATATTTTTTTAATTAATAATACTCATAAATAATTAGAAATTTATCCTCATTTTTTAATCCCATCAATTGTTAGTAATGTTTTATATTTTGTATTCAATGCTAAAAACTATACAAAATATTTTTAGAAATACACCACAAATGTATTTGTGTATCGTATGTTATATTATTTAAAATATTGTTCGATAAACAATAATCATAAAAGTATGCACAATATTGTACATGAATATTTTTGTTCAATTATTTTAAGATGTATGAGACATGCATATGTATACATGGTAAGTACATATTATCAAAGGCTATTGTATCTTTTGTTTTGTTCGTTCTGGTCCCGGTACTCAATTAATTTCATTTAAAGGTTCTGGTTTTAAACAAATTATAAAACAAGGGTTTAGGTTAAGGTTACACAAATTAAAAATTATAGTCAAAACCATGTTATGTTTTATTTAAAGGTATAGAACCCAATAATTTGAAAGTATTTTAATTTGGATCGGGTTTGAAAGAACCGGTTGTTTTTTATTCTCCATTTTCATTCTCCATGTGAACAATTTTTGTACTCTATTAATACATTTCATAATTTATTTTTTTGATTATTATATTTGTTTAATATTCACACAAGGTGGTTAATGATGATACTAAAAATGTTGATCGACTAATGAAAATATCAATTAATAAAAAATATAGCATATTATAAACTTATTTATATATTTGATGAATAAGTAAATAGGTATAATTATATAATTTCTCAAAAATTTACAAGTCATAAAATATATATACGTTTATATATTACACAGAAATGAGTACCATAGGTTTAAATGTAATTTCCGTCAGTTCAACTGGCTGTTTAATTTAATAATAGGTTATTAAAGTTTAATACAAAATTGTCTCAGTAAAAAGCTGATGTATTGACTGAATTTTACCTTCCTATATAGGTCGTCTACCGTTTAAATTGTTTACAGTCCATTTAATGTGATGAATTAAATTCCAACACTTGCAAATATTATCAAGTTAAAATAATTGTATAAAAATAATGAAAATAAAAAGTTATCATAAAACAACATTTTCACGAAATATAATTACGAGCAAAGTTTTTTACAAGATGTCATTGTCATGCATTTGGAGACTTAAAGTTTATTAAATTATTTTGCTTTCAAAAGTTTTAAGGTCATTAACTCTACTGTGCTTAAGTGAAGAATTATATTATTTTGTATGTGGAACACAAGCTCGTTCATTAATGTATCTCACATTAAGATAAAGTTATCAATAATTATTGTGTGATCTACAATGCTCATATGTTCTACCACGGAAATTAACAATTATTTGTACAATTATAAAATAATAATATTTATGTGATAGGTATAATCAATTATTATTGGTTCTTTAAAAAAATGTCTAAGCAACTAGTATGTGTTTTTATTAATTATACGTAAGTATATACTAATTGATATTAACAATATTATAATATCCTAAATAGTTTACCTATAGTGTAAACCACTAAGTTTTGACCATAATTTTTATACATTCAAATTCCTAATAATATTGTGATTGTATGTACCTACGTTACACTTTACTTTTTTTTTTATTAATTTAAAGTTTCCCTGACGCCCTGAC
>PVMI01041514.1:0-12525 GCA_008528875.1 Aulacorthum solani | reverse complement strand
AAATAGAAATAGAAAATTGAATATTGACAGTTAGGTCAAATTAAATGTATGTAAAAAACAAATTATCATTGTAAAAATTGCCTAATAATAAAAAAAAAAAAATATATTTATTATGTGGGCTTATTGTATACTTTTTTTAAAATTCTTACAGTAAGGAAAGCTTATGAGAAACCTTGTATTACATTTTTAAAACTTTTGTATTCAAATTAAAATTTGTAGTAATGTTAAACTACAAAATAATTTGAACATTTTCATGAAGTTCGGTAAATTTTGTAAAAATGTATTAAAAAAATGGGTCTCTAACGAATTTCTTCATTGGGTTTTTGAATGTGCTGCGATTTATTTTCTTAGACATAAGCTTTGTATAACCCCAAAGAAAGAAAATATTCAGTGGAGTTAGATCACAAGACCTGAGATAAAGTAATAACGAAATTAAATCCAGTCCTCTTAATGAAACACTTAAGTGATCACCACTCGAATTTGAAGATCGAAGTATTTTTCTACTTAATATAGTGTTCACAGACACATATTTATATTTTTTTTTTCAAACACACATTGTAAAACCAATACGTTCATTACTCCGTTCAGAGTCTAATAATAAATACAATAATATGGCTACAGCATTTATTCTCAATCTGCAGTGTCCAAACCCAAATGAAAAAGTTTAAATTATTATTATTTTAAAAATCACATCGTTAAAGATAATGAATATAATAAAATAAAATTGAGGTTTGTACAGGTACCTAATATTTGGCTATGCGCCTATGTAAGTAGATCGCTTCAAACGAATATTGGTTCCCAAAAACCCTTTTTTTATACACATTGCGTCCCGATGGTATTGAACAACTACATTAACTGAGGCTGATTTAAGTGAGTTTACTAATTGCGTCCAGTGTTAAAACAATATTATCCTTTCCATTTAATACAGACTTAGGACTGTCAATAGCAATATTGAACATTATATTATATTGTTAAGATGGGTTTAAAATACTGTTTTTCGTTTTTTCATTTATTCGTTATATATTTATGAATCCTACATAAATATTAGTTAAAAACAAATTAATATTAATATTTTTTTTAAAATGTAGGTTAAAAATACAGTTTTAATGTATAAGTGTCTATCTTTTTTACATTTCTTATGATCATCAACAAATGTATAAATGATCAAACAAACTTATTAATTAACAATTTCACAAGCTATTGGGGGATGTATAATCTAATAACACAGATACCCAATTGAGACTCAATTCATAATTCGTATATTTAGTCTACTTATAGCAAGTAGTAATTGAAGAATTTATTGTAAAGGATGATACATAATATATTTCATTATGAAAGCACCCAACTTTAATTACCATACTATTGGTATAAAAAATTTAAAAATATTTTTTCATAATTTCATATTTGAATTCTCAAACTCATCATTGTTTACCACTGTATTAAAATGAAATAAATAAATATCAGTCTAAAAATGAAAAAATTTGGAGTTCCCGTAAAGTAATGTATTTTTTAGCGTAGACATTTTTCAACAATAAAAATACTTCTATATTCACTATTTATTGTGGGTTCTGGAGGGAAAAACTATAAAAAAATTTCCCTAAAGCTTGGAATATTTACCTGCAGTTTTTGACAAAATTTATTTTTTTTATTTCTTGTAGGTGATTCAAAAATTAATAAAAACATAGATAGGTGTTTAAAATTTTTACCAAATATTAAAATTGGCCTCTTCTAGATATGCATAATTTTCAAAATATTTTGCCACTTTTGCGATATTTATTAGCACTTGAAATGTTCTACTTTTTTTGTTTTTTTTTTATACACAGAAAAAAATGTAATCTATAATTTGTATTCATAAATTAAATAGCTTTACAAAAAAAATGCAACATTTCTCATAGGTTGTTCATAAGGCAATATTAATAAATATTACTTATAAATAAACTTGGTAATTTTTTTTTGTCAGTGTTTAAAGTTTAACCAAATGTATAAATTATGTTGTGGTTGAAATTCATACAATTTTTAATTTATTATAGCTTTATGATATAATAATAATTTAGATATTTACACCATAAACTCACTTAAGCCTTTTTACGGTGTGTTGGTATATTTACTTATAAGTTGTTGGCATACATATATAATTATACATTTATACCTAGGTATGATAATATAATTATATCACATAAAATGGTTTTAGGTAAAAACTGGTTAAATCTACCGTATTTCTAATAATAAGATCAACTAGGTACTTATAATAAAGTATTGTTATAATACATATATCAATTATAAAATATATTTGGAGTTATAGGCTGACTGCTATTTCGTAAGCAATGATTTTTCATTTTTTATTTTTGTACACCTTTACTTAATTTAAATTTTGAATCACTTATAAATTTATTGGTACTCATACATTTGGGCAAATATATTTATTATTTATCTAATAATGACTTTTAGGTTATTTAAACATTAATCTTTTTAATGTTGCTTTTGAACATTTAATTGCATTTTTTTTTTTCATTAGATAATTATGGGCCACGGAAATACAAGTAAATACCCGTGGGGTCCAGACGATGTATGCCCCGGTGGATTAATTTTGCCTATTCTGGACGAACGACTATGGCCAATCAATGTACGGGTGGTTGTTTATTTATTTACGTTACTGTATTTCCTATTGGGAATATCTATTGTTGCTGATGTATTTATGACTGCTATTGACAAAATCACCAGTCATACAAAAAAAGTTTATTTGGCTAAAGAGTTAAATCCAAATGGTTCGGACGTTTCTCTTCGACCAGACCAACCCGAAGTTATAGAAGTGCGTATATGGAATCCAACGATTGCAAATCTCACATTGATGGCTTTAGGTTAGTAGTAATAACATTTAAATATACATTTTTGAATAATTTTCCAAATATATATACAGGTACATCTTCACCCGAAATCTTGTTGTCTATCATTGAAACGGTGGGCCATCATTTTGAAGCTAGAAAATTAGGACCAAACATCATTGTCGGATCAGCTGCTTTCAATTTGTTAATTATTACTAGTTTATGCACACTTTCGTTAGGGTTTAACGAAAAAAGAAGAATACATGATTTAAAAGTATAATATAATTTTTTTAATCTAAATCGTTATATACATAAATACGTATACCTACTAAATCGTTATTACATTTATACGAAATATATTATAACGTGTGATATTTCAGGTATTTTTAGTGATTGGTGCATTTAGTTTCTTTGCTTATATTTGGCTTCTTTTAATAATCGAAGTAATTTCCCCAAATGTTATTGAACTATGGGAAGCCGCTGCGACGTTCTTGTTATTTCCAATCCTTATGTTTTTCGCTTATGCTACCGATAAAAATTGGTGTGGAAAAAGCACTGAACATAACACACATCAACTAGACCTAGACCTAGATGAGAGTAAGTATATAATAATTAATGGTAATTATATAGGCAAATAAACCGTACGTGTTATTGTATTAAGCGTATACATAATAAATATATTTGTACTGTAATAGGTGAAACGAAAAAGCAATTAATTTTAAATAACGGAAAAATAGACAAGGAAAATTTGATTAAATTCGTGAAAAATGTAAAGAAATACTCCGGAATAACGGATGCAGACGCAGCAAAACTTGCAGCTACCAAATTGATCGATTCAACACATCGTGGTGCCATGTGGTATCGCATTGGAGCAGTTAGACGTTTTACTGGTGGCAAGCAAATAGTACCTGTTTTAGAAGATCATCTCAGACAAGTATATAATATAAATAGTTCGAATAACAAATATATATTATATAAAAAAAATCTCCTGCTAAAATATAATACCCTACTATATAGGTTTATGACGTAATAAAAAAAAATGGCGAGAATGGATACGATTCATTAAACAATAAGCCACCTACTTTTTCACAAAACGATGAAACAAAATATGCGATAATAGAGTTTCACGCCCCCACAATCGCGGTTAAAGAAAATATAGGAAAATTTCCCGTCACCATTTGGCGACACGGAAATCTAAACACTAAAGCAACTGTTAGGTGAACGTAAAATACATGATTTACTATTTAGTATTAAATGTAAATTATAATCAAAACAAATTGATTTATACTGAAATTACAGAGTGGATAGTATCAATGGAACAGCTAAAGAAGGAGAAGATTTTGTGAAAGTGAAGGAGGTTGTCGAATTTAAAGAAAACGAAGAAGAAAAAGAAGTATGATATACTAGTTTATAATTTTATAAATAATAAAAGCATACGATATATATAATAAATAATCGATATAATCCATATAATATTACCATAGTTTTATTTTTAATTACATTTTTATATTATTTTTCTTAACTAGATTTTCATCGAGATACTTGATGATAATAAATGGGAACTTGACGAAGAATTTTTCCTTAGACTGTCTGTGATTCATCATAAAGAAATATCGGTAAAACTTGGTTGTATTTCAATCATGGAAGTGACTATAATCGACAACGATGGTAAACAAATTTGTTTATTTACTTTTTTTTTTTATTATTATTTATTCAGTTTAAAATCTTTCAGCACATGTTGAGCTATTACAACTATTTTGGTTTTTTATATAACAATTTATTTACTTAAAATGTATTTAATGTAAGTATTATATTGTGTTTTTTATTTTAGAACCGGGTATTATAAGCTTTGGTAAAAGAGGACTATTAGTTAAAGAAAGCACTGGGTTCGTCGAGGTGCCAATTGTCCGAACGCATGGATCAGACAGCGAGGTCAGTGTTAAATGGAAGACTATCGATGAATCGGCCATTTCCGGACGAGATTATATCGGTGGCGAGGGTGAAATTATTTTCAAAGATAAAGAAGTGGCTAAAATTCTGCGAATAGAAATAATCAATGACATGTGTCCAGAGAAAGACGAATGTTTTGAAATTACATTATTTGAAACTACGGGTGGTGCCAAAATTGGAAATGTCAACAGGATAGCCATCACGATTAGTAGTGACGACGGCAAGTATTTTTATTAAGGCCTACTTTGACGTATTTGTATATAAGTTGTAACATTTGTGTGCTTGGCTTTTTAGATTTTGATTCAGTGGTCGACCGTCTGATGTTGTTGACTAACATAAACATTCATGCTCTTGAATTGCACCGCCAAACTTGGGCTGAACAAATTAAGACAGCAATGACTGTGAACGGTGGTGATCTGACCAATGCAACAACTTTAACTTATGTGTTGCATTTTTTTTCGTTTTTTTGGAAAGTTATATTTGCTTTTATACCACCAACAGCAGTGTTTTCTGGTTGGTTAAGATTTTTCACCTCCCTGGCGTTAATAGGAGTCATGGCCACGATAATCGGCGATTTAGCCACAATTTTCGGTTGTTTAATTGGACTAGACGACGCCGTGACCGGTAATTCCTAACAACGCAACGGTCATTTGCAATTTGAACATTTCACATATTAGTTTCAATTTATTATTACAGCAATTACAATAGTAGCACTCGGAATGTCACTGCCAGATATTTTGGGAGCCTGTATGGTCACTCGAGCGGAAACCCACGCAGACGAGGCTATGATACACATTGCAGGTTCAATAGCTGTAAAAGTATTGATGGGCGTCGGGCTACCGTGGTTTATTGCTGCTTTGTATCACTACTTACACGTAAACAATTTTTTAATTCAGCGCACTTCGATGTCAAAATTGTTAACATTCCACATTTCATTGCTATAAAATTATATTATAACATCTTTATTTATTTTTATTTTTTAGGGAAACTTATTCGAAATTCCGTCAACTCGTATTGGTTTTAATGTTCTTTTATATTCTGTTATGGCGATTTTGGCTGTAACTGTATTAATGGTTCGTAGAAATGTTGAGTTTTTTGGAAAAGCGGAATTGGGTGGACCGGCGAAAGGAAGATATATTACTGTGGCTATATTAATCTCGTTGTGGGTAATTTATTTGTCACTCACTTGTTTCCAAACGTTTTAATTTAATTTTAATGAAATAATTGAGCCAATAGTGTTCTTATTGGCCACAATATAGTTACTATCTACGTATTTTACTTTGTAATAATTAGTTTATAATTTGATATTCAGATAGATTAAAAATGTGCTATTTAAATATATAATTATTAAAATTATATATTAATAATATAAATAATATATAATTCATATGATGTATAATGACTAAAAAATATTTTTATTTTGTTTTCATTTTATTAAAATTGTGTAAAAACAAAATATGTTGTCAACCATTAATATTTTTTTATTAATTAATTTTTATATATATTTACAAACAGTACTTACAAACAGTACTTAAAAACAGTATTTAAAACTATTAGTATGCCTTGTAGTTATTTATGTTATTCTTTTTAAGTTCTAAATATTTAAAGCTTAAGAATCATTATATATTAGTTAATATGTATTAAAATGTATATTTACTTAAAAATAATATATAATATGTATTTATGTTATACATAATATATTATATATATATATATCATTGTTTTTACCTCAACGTGATTTATACTTTGTTATTGTTCAAATATTATACTTAATCCCTCATTGCAAATATGTTTACTATTTCGAAAAAAAAAGTAAATCATGGCTCTGCTGGTCTTCTCAGAATCTAAAACGATCCCTACCAACAAATAAAAGTGGAAAACATTATGATATGAATAGGCATGCTTAATCTATATTCTATATATGTTAGTATTTATATATGTAAATTTCTTGATCCTGTATATTATGTCTACAAATATATAGACTATAATAATGACTATAGTGAACGGATTTATATGTGCATGCATAATTTTATTGAAATAAAATAATTTTATGCTGGTGAGAAATATGCACGATTTAAATCATTCTTATTATAATGATAACAATTTAATTTACATATTTTTACATATATGGTTATGTTAGGAAAGGTTAGGCAGCCTGCATGAATATTTTGAACATTTTTACACATTTTGTCGTTTATTGATGTTAAAAGCTCAACACGTATAGGTTGATATAGAAGTATATTACAACATGTATAGGTACTGCGGTACCTTATTGTATACATTTAACCACTTTCAGTCTCATCACTGCCGTACACGAACCGTTTGGTAAAAAATTGATTAAAAGTGCTGAATCCGAGGTCTGTCTAATAAATTAGAATTAACATTATATAATTATGCAGATACCGATATCGTGATGTAGAGAAAATCGTACATATATTCTGTCTTCTCTGCATCGCGGTGCGTGATATAGGTATGTGCACTTTCTATTTTATCTATAGAAATGATGATCTTTAAATATGCATGGATTAATAGATACATAATAATTATAGACGTAGATATAGATAATGGCTATTTAAAAAAATGTTGGTTTCTCCCTGCTGGCAAGATACTGAATAATAAACTATATAAAACATCTTTTTTTCTCTTATACATTAATTTTATTATATTCATACATCTTAAAAATTGTATATAAATATTTATAATACCTACCTTTGTAAATATTTTTGTATTTTAATACATACATAATTTATTTCAAGACCGTGTTCAGAAAAAAATTCAGTGGATGGGGTGATCCCTTAAACCCTCCACCCACAGATACGGCATTGAATTCGTTCCCTATTACTAATAAGTAATTAGTATAATAATAGTAATAAGTAATAACAATACAGTAACAGTCTGCATTACTATATTTATATATTAATCATTTATTCCATGGTGTCGGTCATGGTTTGCGCTTTGCGCATTGTTTGTTTACATGTGCCAAATAATAACGTACATCGTTTGCGATGCGCAACAAGTTGAACAATAGAAAAAAGAAAAAAAGAATGTAAAAGATATTGAAAAGTAAATCACATATAAATATTAAATGCGCTTTTGAGTTGTTTTAATACCTAGTACTGGCTGAACTTAAATATTTAATATTTGTTATAAATTTATAATGATTAATGATGTATAATAATAGTAATAATAAAAGTATATGAATATGACATATAATTATAATTTATTTAATTTTAATTAGGTATAGATATATTGTGATAAAAGTCTATGGGTTGGTTATGGCAACCGTGCATTTCAGTTGTTTAATTTTGTCTTCATATACTTTAGTACCTATACATTTTTAAGCAGAAATACCTACCCAATATCTTAAAATAGAGTTCAATTTTAACTGAAAGTTAGTAAGCAGCTTGAGCTTTTGGGTACTCCTAATCTCTTCCAGTTCTATTGTTAAATACGCTGATGCGTAAATGATGTACTAACGATAATTTGACGTAAGGTAGACGGGAGATGTGCAAAAGGTAAAGATAACCCGAAAATCGAACGAAGCTCAAATACTGCATTACAAAAAAAAAAGGTCGAAATGAACATTATTATTATATAATATAGTGATGACTGAAGAGGAAAGGCTGTACGACCGGTATGGCGGTATTATAATATTATAATGAAAATTGATTTTAGCAATCATCTTTTATTAGCCTTTATCCGACCCCACATAATTTTAATTTCCGTATATAGATACCGATCTTATTATCAAACTCACTAACTTTAAGCGGTAGTTTAGTCTATAAACCAGCTTGGAAATAAATCAAATAATTATCCAACAATAAAGATTAATTAAAATTCTGTTTTTTATTTTAGTTTTCTTTGATAAATTCAAACAATGATATCTTTTTAAATTAGATTGTTCTTAGATTTTAAAGTTAAGAATATTAATCCATTTATCGGTTTTAATTTAAATTAAATTATCATATTATCATCTTGACTTGGGCCATAACTGTATTATTATTATTTTTTTTTAATTACGACTACACTATATTAAATTTGTTTTGTCTTAAACCTTAGTTCAATATTATTCATATTTATTTTTTAATAAGTATATGTAAATGATTTATATAATAAAGTCAGTTGTTCATTTTAGAATTTATGTCTCAATATAATTTAAAATTTTTCAAAATGCTCAAAGCCACTAAACCTATGTAGGTATACAAGCCCGGACTATATATAGAAATAATTAAAATTCAAAATCAAAAAATGTAATAATCCCATTACATAATGCCCCTGGACGGCTGGACCTTGGTTAAAATTTAAGTTAACGATTATTATTATTAGTAGGTAACTATAAATGAAAAATATTTATGCTCAAATCTGTATTACAATAGGTCAGGACTCAAGATATACGGCATGTACCTATACCTAGCATTCAATTTGTTCTATGAGCTTTACAGGCATAAGTATCAAAATATATCAATTCGTAAATAAAGTTCGTAAGCCGTAATATAAATATAATGTATAGATAATAGGTACAATATTATTATAAAAAGTAATGAGAAATTAATTTCAAAAGTGTGTTGCGGATTGTATATATTTGGTAAGTATCGATTTGTTAGCATAAAAATAATTTATAATGTCGAATAAACTGTAAAAATAATAACTTACTATAATATACACGAGATATAGGTATGCATTAATGTAGTTGCTATAGTAGCTATAGTAGATACCTACCTATAATTTATTAAGACGTCTTAGACTCTATAAAAGTTTATTTCAATGTATTATTTATCTAATTCGAGGGTTGGCATTTTCACAACATTTTTAACTGACAGCACTGCTAGTTTGTTTAATATATTTTCGAGGCTTTATTATATACAGAGTAAATCTTTTAAATGTTTAACAGAGATCTCAGATCAGTGATCATTCTTTATGCCTATCGATTTTTGTGTATTACAAAACTATCATACTACATTATATAATTCAGGGTTATTCAAAAAGATTTATCCGATTTCAAATGCTTGTATTATATTTTTAGTTTTTAGGTTTTAAGTATACATAATATATTATAATATATTTAATGGTCATTGGTCGCTATAAAATATGTTCTATTGCGTGGCTTCTTTTGGTTACACTAACAACGTCTATAACATACCTAGTTGGAAGTAGGAACTTATATTTATTTTATGAATATCTGTTGTAACTGACTCTGCTAATTTTTTAGCTCCTCTGTGGTTGATGATAATTGACAATTATGTGTGAATAAGGTTGGCATACTGTATACTTGTATATAGTATAAAGTATCTTTAATATATCCACCACCCACAAAAAAAAAATTACATGACGCAAGATAGGGTAACCAATTAAGCCAAAAGCAAGAAAAGAAACCAGCAAAAAAAAATGGGTGGGTGAGGTGGGGTGTTAGATTATATGTCAGAACTATATATATATTATGTTTTTTGACCACCAAATTATAAAAGGTAAATAAGTTCAATAATATTTTAAGAAAAAATGTTGAGAGGGTTGAACTATAAACTATCACCTCTCCCCACCACCACTGGCTTTGATGCCAGATGTAAATCATATTATAGGTCATAGGATGATTCATTTTGAATAACATTGTATTTTATATTTTTATTATATGTATAGGAATTAGCTGATAATTGTTTTAAATAAAATGTTAACTTATGAATTGCTGAAGAATCTCTCTCTCTCCACATTTATATGTTTGTAGATTGTGAAATATTTTTATATATTTAGGTATACTATGCCATATTTTATGACAGCAATGTGGTTGAGAATTTAGGATACGCTAATCTAATTTAAAAAGCTTACATTACCTTTGAACTTTGGATTGACGTAAGACCTGCTTGCGGGATGGATGGTTTTAGGCAATGCTGTTAAAGAACGGTACATAATCTCATATAAAATGTATGATTTACCTACACACTATACGTGATGGATTCGAAAAAAAACATATCAAATTTTGAAGGTGGGTACCCTATAATGCAAAACAAACTTTTATTTAACTCTGAAGTTTTAAAACTATTTGCACTTTTCGACGGAGTGTGACATAATTCCAGGTCTTGCATTTATCTTACCTAATACGATCGTCGATCAGAGTATATAGTAAAGTGTGTCCCACGACTTACAAAGTAGGTAACTACCTAGATAAGTACTTCACGGGTTGTGATTTTCATTTTAATTTTGTGCCTAATGCAACCAAAATCAGTTTTACTATAAACCTGCAGTTAGTAGGTACCATGCATTCATCAACTTTTCGGTAGTTTTTTGATAGCTCATGTCCAGCTCTATAGTTAAGGCGCTTATGAATTAGATACCTATAGGCTACAATAGTCTATATGGAAATAATAGAATTATTCCTTTCAGTTCTGAATTAATTTTAACATTGTCATAGTGAATTAATTTAATGGTGATCGAGCGATTAGTGTTAATTAATATAGTGATTGAGTTATGTATTTATGTGTTCTTAATTATAATGCAAAAGCAACATTTGATGATCTAAATATTGGATAAGGTCATACTTAGTAAACATTTTCTTAATAGTATTAACCAATAAAATTCAAAAAGTGAATGTGTATAATACAAAATATATATGTACGTATTACGTGTGTTATATTATTATACTTTCTAAACTTAAAAACTAAAAAGTAAGTTTACCCCATACATTCTTGAATTTTTTGTACTACTTTATTACTACTATATACTAAGGAGTAAATTGTGGTGATACAAACTTCTGTTTTTCAAATGAGAACTCTTCTTTTTACAGTCAATTATTTAGTGGGAATTTTTCAAAAAAATATTTTGATGCATTTAATTCAAAATTTAAACGACTAGTTTTCCAGTTGTCAAAGCTATGTCTATACCTACTAAGAATAATAGTTCCAAAAAATGGTATTACAGTTATATATAATAGATGTTATATTGGATCCTGTAATTATTATAAGTAATTTGATCATTCTTAGAAATTATAAATATTGATGGATTTATCAACTACTAAACTTTTCAAATCGGCATACCCCCACTTGTTTTGAAAACCCATTATCACGAACCTATTATTCTTAGTAGGAACGAAACTTGTTTGAATTTTGATTTTGCTATGACAAATATTCAGAAAAATATCCGCTAAATAAATTACTGTAGAAAATTATGTTCTTTTTTGTAAGACAGAAGTTTTTATCTTCACAAGACACTCCTTAGGTAGAAAAAAAACTTAAAAAATTAAAAGTATGATCTTAAAATAGGCACCTACGTATATTTAAAAATTCCAAAAATCAGGTTTTGATTGCATTATTGATGAAAAAGGAATGAGTGTGATTGATGAATCAATTTGTATTCTTTTTAGAGAGAGAAAGTGTCTGGTTCCGACAAATATAAATATTTTTGGAAAGTTATTAATGTACCTACTAAAGAATTTGTGATCCTTAAACAAATTCCTTGTAAAGCGGTTTCCCGGGGGGGGGGGGCAATATTAATTTGGATGTGAATACAAATGTGTCCATCTCACTGTCGAAGATCCCCAATTATCCTAGGCGAAGCCACCATAGGTACCCACCTACAGAGACTTATTGTTTAATAAAATAAAATATATAATATGCAATACCTATTTATAATATAATATTATGACATTTTAAAAATAAATAGTACCATAATCCATAGATGCAATTAAGAACGTATAGATAGGTTAGCAAGGTTAGGTATTTAGAATGTTAGCGAACATCTTTGAGAGGTGACGGAAGGGTAGGGC
>PVMI01041513.1:0-15507 GCA_008528875.1 Aulacorthum solani | reverse complement strand
CCCTAGAACCCCCCTTGTATACGCGCCTGTTTATAAGTATAGCATTCATTTATAATAATGGCTATGCTTTATTTTTTCATTATAATTCCTCGTGTCATTAAAGTTCTAACAATTAACTCAGTTTTTGATAGTCATCTTAAAACCAAATGTGTGTAGTTTTCTAATATATAGAGATATACTAATAATAGTTCAATTTTACATGCATTTGTTTTAGTTGTTAACATAAACCATAATATCATGTTTACCATAATTTAATTTAATTATATTGATTAAGTTAATAGATACATTTTTACTAATTACTTTAGGTAAATCATTTAAAATAATCACACCGAGTGGCAAGTACCCATCCATTAATGTAATCCATATTATTGTTTTATATAACGCTAATATATATATATTTAGTATTTAAATAACAATAACTTTCTACTAAATATTTAAAATGTGTTAGTTTTGGTAGTATTATCTTTTATTTTACAACCCGTAACAGTACAATACGTATATAATATGTAGGTATTTCAAAATAATAATATTGGCTTGTTGGACTAAAACTTATCTATATAAATACTTGCACTATTGAACCATATAGGTATACATATATTTATTATATACGTTATACTGCAAGTATATGAAGTATATTGTATATTATATAGTATGTATAAATGCACGTATACATACTACATAGTATTATATAGGTATTGCCATATAACTGTTGGCTTATAATTTATATACTGTATTCAGCGGCGGCAACACGATGAGCAAATAATACGTTTTGTTTTGTTCATCTTCGACCTAAATTTTACCTGCAAACTCAATGGATTTCCTACTAAAATCGTCCCTACAATATAAATCATATAAAAAAAAATAGGTTTTTAAAAAAAGATGGGTCCATCAATAAAATACACATGTAGAAATACAGATGTTCGTAGAATGACTTCTCCCTAAAGGTTTTGACAGAACAATGCCTGCAGGTCAGCCAGACTGTGAGGAGCCCAAAGGTCCAGGCGACCCAATGTCTACCTTTTTCACCCCCTCCACCGCGTCCTCGACGGTTCATACCTGGTATACGACTATTATGTTTTTGAAATTGTCGGCATATATAGGTACATTCGTTTTTGGCGGTGCCCACACTGCAGTGCACGTCTAGTGTTCGTATAGTATTCGACAGTCTTTAGAACTGAGGTGGTGGTCAGTGAGTGAGTGCGCTTCGACCGTAAAACGCAGTTTTAATTCATGTGCCGGGAAAACGTTTTGTCGCCGGTAGTCGGGACTATGTGCCAAGAATTGAAAATGAAAACCAAAAGGAAATGTTACAGGAAATCCCCGTTGTCGATGCCCAAAGGTACAGTACATCTATAATATTATATAATTTATTATATATTGCTCTTTATTACACTCGTACGTTTTATTTGAGGATTTTTTGTCGTATTTTTCCTTCTATACTATACTATAATTTTATTCATTATTTTTTTTATCAGTAAACTGGTGGGTGCCCTATAGTGATATATTCGAGTACGTGAGTCTGGAAACAATTTTGCTTAAATGGATTTTGATTGTTAGTAGATAAATCACGTTTTCGCGAACCGAGTGCGTCACCGTTCACTGTTGTTGCACGTGCGCCGACGCGCCAGCGGTTTACCCACTTTTGTCGGTCGGTTTAAAAAAAGTGCGCACGCCAATGGGATGAAATAGTAATAATACCTAAGTTTTCTTGTTCACACACATCGGGCCTATAAATAATTGTATTCAAATTTACTTACGCACATAATATTACAAGTCGAAACGATTTATTTAAATTTTTGTCGGAACCCGAATAAATAAACTCTTACGTTATTTTATATTACAAACGCATTCGTTATGAACAACGTACAAAAAATAATAGGTGAAATAATATAATTTACACATGAATTATGACAATTATATTATATGTATAAAAATTGAGAAATTTATGTGTTGAATTGTAAATTATTTTTACTATTCTGAGGTCTCTTTAGAAACGTCTAAAATACACATGCACGCACACACATCTGAATTTTATGTATACCTTTATATATGAATTACCTTAATTTCTTTTAATTTTAGATAAAAAATAATTATAAGTTATAATTCATAGGAATTGAACTTCATAATACACTAACTTACTTATTATTAGCGCTATAAACCTAATCATTGGTATCCTTCATAAGCTGTCCAATACAAATTCTACAGCTTATCTTTAGCAACAACTTAGGAACAGCGTTAGAATTTCAATTCTTAGTACAATCGTATCAAATAAATGTTGTTTTCTGATGTAATAAAACTTCTAATTAATTTGTTGTTAAACGTGGTTTCTTTCTAAACTATATAATATTTTACACCTGTGTTACACGGTTGTTAAATTTATACTTCCATAGTAATACATTAGAGTACCTATTACTTCGAAGCCAATTTTATCGCATTGTACACATTTTGTGCGTTCTCCTTATTGCACTCGTGAAAATGACGTTATCGCAAATTCAGTAAGTCATACAATATTAATGTAAAAAAAAATGGTTTAAATGTTTTACTCTAGTATTACCTCATATTGTCAGGCACGCAGCTAAATTTATACAGTAGACCTAGGTAGTGGATGTACTTAAAATTTGTACAACGATTAAATATTTAATTCAATATGCAAGTAGTCAGGTAGGTAGGTATTAAAATATTAATTTATTTAGTACCACAATATACCTAGTATGTTATTACTTATTACTTATTGTATAATAATGTAATAACTAATAAGTTTGAGTACAATGCTTAAATAATAAATTAAAGTACCTACTACTATGATTCATATTTTATATTTGATGATTTTTTACCATATTTATATAATATTAATTATTGTCATTTACTAAATTTAAAATGAATATAATTATAATATTATCATTTTACAATAAGATGCCAATTGTAAGTTATTCAAACATAAAACGGCATGCTAATATTATTGATTTAAGAGTTTATTTTGAATAGTATGAAACTATGATCATAAATTATCATCCATTTATCAATAGTTTTAAATGGATTTAATGCAGAAGATCATTCTCTATTCTTTATTGGTACCTATTATAAAGTAGTGCCTAGTAACTAGAGGAAAATGACCTGCCTTAGAGCCGAGGTCAACGTTTTTTCTTTAATTTATAAATATAAACATTTAATACTTAAAAGACTAGGAAATAAAACAAAGTGACCATATTATAAAATATAAACAATGTCCAAACCTGGTGTCAAGGTTGCTTTGGTAAACAAACCGCGCTATGTAGTCAAATTGTTTTAGTTCCGATAGTTTGTGTAGTTGTCTCGGTGAGTTAGTGTCAGATAGAACTGATTTTTGTTGCAACAGAATTCATAGTTTTACCACCATGTGGCTAAATTTATTTTTAATAAAAATTAGAGTTTAATTTATGCATAAGTTATCGAGGAAATAAGTGAAATTCAAAATGCACCCTGGCGGTAATATATTACACTCGATGTACTGCAGTTGGAGAACTGATTCATTTTATGTAAATATAGGTAAATTGATTATTAATACTCGTGACTTTTTACTTGTTTTCGGGTCTACAGAGATGAGAGAGAGGAGCAGAAATGCGGCAAGGACACGTAGGGAGAACGAGAATGCCGAATTCCTAGAGTTGGCCAAACTCTTGCCATTACCAGCGGCCATTACTAGCCAATTAGATAAAGCTTCAGTCATCCGGTTGACCACTAGCTACTTAAAAATGAGACACGTCTTCCCTAACGGTAAGAATAATACGTGATTTATTCTTATCTGTACTGAGAATTATTTTGTAATGTTAATACTTAAGTACTACTATTACTACAAATACTACTATTTATTACACCTATATCATAATTTAGGTTTGGGTGACGCTTGGGGTGCAGCGACTCCAGCAAACCATGCAAAAGAAGCTTGCATTAAAGAGCTTGGGTCATATCTACTACAGGTAAATATATTAAAGGTAATTAGATAAAACGGGTAAAAATTAGGTATATCTATAATGATTCAGAATTCAAATAACAACGTCTTGTTTTTAATGTCCCGATTATTTTATGAGGCCATTGATTGATTGATGGTTGTATCTATTTAGTCAATAATCAAGCAAATGACAAATTATGATCATATAAATGTATTACAACACTTTTTGTATTTATAACAACATAATTTATCAGTTCACATAATGACGCCGGAAAAACTATTGGCATGTGTTTTTCTGAAGACATATATTCAACTTAACTATAATAATTACTAACTATAATTGTATTCTTCATAATATATTTACCTCTGATTTTATTTTTAGAGTCTTGATGGTTTTATATTCGTCGTAGGCGGCGATGGTAAGATCATGTATATATCCGAAACAGCATCTGTTCATTTGGGGTTGTCACAGGTATATAAAATACATTATTATAATATTACAATTCAAATTTATTAAAAAAAAACAGATGCTTCTGAAATACTTTTTCTTTAATGATTGTCATTTTAAATAATTGATTTTTTAATGTCAATTGATATTCCTTTAAGGTGGAATTGACTGGCAATAGTATATTTGAATATATCCATCAAGCCGATCATGATGAAATGATATCAGTGCTTAGTCCGCCTCTTCCTCAAAATCTTCCAGCGGAGAACATGATGATGAGTGAGTTATTATATAATATACTATTTCTACAATTTATTAGAAATTACTGACACTAATAAAAAAAAATTTAGATTCGACCGTGTTTGAACTTCCACGTGTATTTTTTTTACGAATGAAATGTGTGTTGGCAAAACGGAACGCTGGGCTTACAACAGGAGGATACAAGGTAAATTTTTATTACATAATATTATATATACATAGATGTACGATGTATAAATAGATTATAATAAGAACTTAACCAAACCAAATTGAGGTTTGGATTTTAAAAATCTGTTTGTTTGTATTATCTATATCTAATGACATTAGCCAGTAAGTGAACTTGAATTTTCAGTTCTTCAATTTTAGGACTACATTTAACTCGTTAATTACTTATGTGATACAATACATTTTAGAGCATATTGTTAAGCCTCAAATATAAGAGTAATATTTTTAGAAATATTTATAGTTCCATGTTGATGATTTTATAAAAAAATAATTTTTAAAAGCTTATTAAAGCTTGAGAACTATGCTATGATGGTTTTCAGCAGTATACTTGAACATTTAATAATTATCAGTAATTTACGGTATACTAGATAATATCATATAATAGTATTAGTTAATGGTTAATATAGGATAGGTACATATTGTACAGATGGATTAGGTTGGTAGCAAAATATTACAAAAATGATTTTATTTTTCCATTGTACGCAAACTTAACAAGATGTAACTCGAATATTTTATTAATTCAAAGTTTGCATGATATTATATTCACCACTTATTTGAATTCAAGCTAATATATTTGGTTATCATTTACCATTATTATACCATTATAACGATTTATCTCATATATATCTCAGTTAACAGAATATTGATACGGTTCGTATTATTTTCTGTTGGTTAGGTTAAAACTTATAAGTAATAATAAATAATAATAGGCAATAGTAAGTTTATTGTTATGATTGATTATAAAGACAAGAAGTAAATTTAATATTGTGCATTGAACTATACAATTTTAATAAAAAAATATACAACGGTACATTGGTCAAAATTATAAAAAAAAATATTGAATATAGCTTAAAAATATAGTTCTTATCAATTTTCGGAGGTATTTCATCAATTTCGTACTTTTATCATATTTTATTAAAAATAAAACTTACATATTAACACGTAGGCGATGTAGAATTACCTATCTTTAGCGTAGGTACGTGTGATAATGATAAGAAAAAATAAAACAATGTAGCACGTTATTTTTTTTTAATTATAAGGATAAAGAGTTTTAAATTATCACGTCAAACACGAAGAAACAAAGCTACCTATAGGTTAATGACATTTAATATTATTGTTGTACTGAATCACTAACTACAGCCTAAACAATAAAACTATAAAATGGTCTGGTGGCAGTTTATACACTTACTGCCAATACAAGAACCTGAACGTGTTTACTTTTACAATTTACTATTCAGTCATCTTGTACATACCCATACATAGCTAACAAGGCGAAAAACCAATATTTAAATAAAATTTAAATAAATATTTAAATTATAAATAACCGCGTTGTGGTGTTTAAGTTATTTGTTTTTTATTAAATAAATGGATATACTTAAAAAATTATAATTTGTTTAAATGCAACTTTGAGGTACACAGTTTAAGATTTAAATAGATATCATGTGTATGGTTTATGATGTAAAATGAAAATCTAGTTATATTTTTGTAGCAAAACATTATCTAATTATTAATTAAGAATTAATGTTTATAAAATATTATATTTTATGCATAATAATAATAAGTAAAGTTAAAAATAGTTTAATGTGTAAACAATAATAATGTGTAAACCGTGTAAACAATGCAGAATAACCTTCACCATTATTATACATTTAACACAATTTTATCATTTATCTAACAACTAAAAAAAATTGTGATATAAAAATATAAAAGTATAAAACGTTAATAGTTGATTTTCAATTGTTTTTAATCGTTTATAATCTTTTCCTAAAGAACTATATAAAATAAAATTATATTGAATAAAAGTTTTTAATACCTATGTATTGTTTTTAATTCAATATTATCAGAACATTATAATGTTGATGGAAATTCCAATGATACAATTTTTGGTTTAATCTTAGTATAAAAAAACTTTTAACTCAATTCATATTATAATTACTGATCGTACAATTATTTTTAATAAAAAAGAACAAAATATGTTTTGTTTCAGTGTGTCATGTGGATTAATACTAGCGATTAGGTTTTGCACAGTCATTCTACACCTAGTATATAGGTACCTATAAGTTATAACTCTGGACCTTGGTCATATTTTGCAAATATTTTTCCGAAATTCTCAACTGTTATTATTTAATTGTCACGAATTATAATCTTATGCGAATTTATTGTCTTCCGTGTAATATTCTCGAAAACTATATTATAACTATTTATATTATTAACACGTTTGCTAGGCCTAATTTCTGTATGTATTTTCCTCGGTGCGTATAAAAACACCAATAAACTAAAGGAAATTGGAAAAATTGTGGTTCGTTAAACACATATTCCAAACAATTTATTCAATGACGCTGGTGGATATAACTAGCTTATTGCCTAAAGTTGGCTGAATTATATTCAATTAAAAAAATATACCTATCTAGGAAACTCGAGTAAGCGTCAACTGAATACGAGCGAACCTATAATAACACAAATATCTACGCATAATGAGCAATGAATGTGTTAACTTGCCTAGCACTTTTTCTCTGAAACAATTATTAAGCATTGTCTTATGCGTATAGGTGTTCAGCATTTTATTTGATGTGATCGGTTCCCTCAACAAACTATCAAGTTCATCATCCGGAATACTAACAACTACTTATGTGAAAACGGCAATGCACTTTGAATTGTCGTTTAATTTTGATATTACTGAGGAATTAAATGTTGTAGTTTTAAATTCTCGGTGTTTCTTCGAAAAAATAATAAAAGGCATAACACGAGGGCGCAATATATTCTAAAAAGCGCTTATTAAGAAAATATTTGTATCAAATTTTTCCGTGAAAGATGCACATGAAACATAACTCTGCTTTTAAATAAATTTTCTACATAAATATTAATCCCCTCCTCCCCAAAAAAATGAATAAAAATAAAAATAATAGAATCCTTAAAAGTAGGTATACTGTAATCTGTAACATACTACGTAAACAACTATGAACTATCTATTGGTACTTCTTAAATTCATACCTATTTGCTTCTAGCTAATGCTTGGGAACATAACGATTATTAATTAAGGAAATTATTAACATTTAAATTTATATTCATAAAATTTTTTTTTCAAATAATAATGTTACAACAATACTTGCTCCCTGCAATGTTGTTTAGGTGTACTATACGAAATAACAATACCTATATTAGCATAATGTGAAAAGACGCTTTCTTATCGTGTTTTTCTCAGCGTTCCATTTAGGCAAAATAGATAGAAATCATGGAATACTCAGAAATACCTTTAAAAAAAAACAATGATATTTGGTATGAGACTCCGTACGTTATTTTCAATTTCTTATTAGTTATTACTACTATTATAGTCACTTGCATAGTTCCGAAATGGATTGTTTTTAAGCCAAGAACGTTGTATGAAATGTACGTATTAGTGTATTATATGTGAACGTGTTAAAAATTAAAATCATTTTATATCATAGCAGTTTTTATTATAAAATATTATATCATATGTATCGTGTTACCGGTATGTATAATATTATATAGCATATAGCATAGTATGGTATACCTATTATATAATATTTTATATCACACAATATACATTTAATTTTCAATGTCCCGCGCTTTATGCCCGGTCAATTCTAGGATTTATATAATATTATACGCATCCAATTAGGATAGCACTATAATGGTAGCGGAGTATTGGTAGTATACTTATATAGTTATATATATATATGTGTATAGGAGGTATATATTATATTATTATACGACGTTATACGTTTTTCTTTCCCTATACATAGAAAAGTTTCATATATTTGATTTATGATCTACATAGGTATGTATATATATATATATATAAAATGTATAATATATGATGTACATTTTTTTGTTGTTGCGGACGGCTTAAGTGTAGGCCATAAAAATCACTCGTGTGCCCTGGCGTGTGTTCTTGCATACATTACGGAGCTAATGCTCGCGCATATATAGGCTCATATAACAAACGGGCGCGTATTGCTGCAGCATTAAAACACATATATGATATTATACACGTATAATTATATAATCACACAGTACGCGCGCGGTATAATATGTGTGCCGTGTCGATTGTTATAATATACGTAATAATGTAGGATATACAATACACATACTAGGGGGCAGGAAATGGGATGAAAGGAGCGGGGAAAATAAAAAGGAGTGAAATAATAAAATACAACAGGCGGCGCCATGTTGCGGGGGCCCAGGTGTGCGCGAGCGAGTGAGTTTGATCGCCGCCGTATTTACCTGTATTTTTGGCCGTCCGTTTGCCATTGGCCGTGCTCGCCGCGGGCGTCCTTGCAACACTCTTCTAGAGTCCTCCTCTTTTTCAATATTTTTTCCTCATTACTTCTTTCTCCGTAAGACGATCGAGCTCGCGCTCCGGGATAAATGAAAAAAGCGAGAAATATCTGATAATCTGGTCGTACCAACTATACCAAGGCTGCGTATATTGCACGGCGGTATAGATGCATGTCTTGCTTCGGGGTGGGCCAATATTATATCGCATAATATTACATAATATTGATTTATCGAACACAGGATAAAGTGAAAAATCGATGGTCCTGCATCTGGTAGCTGTAATCTGTATATGAATGCGTGGATATAAATATATAATAAATATATATATATATATTATATGCATAGTAAATTCTTTATTGGACATCATATACGTATAGTATAGGACATATAGATGCATGACTTTGGATTACCTAGATTCTTTTTTTCGTTTTTATCTGCAGTCAGTCTCGATTCCGTGGTCAAAAAGTGAGGTCCAGACGATTATTTTTTTAGCGTGATCGGTTAGGAAAACACTGAACCTTATAGTTTTCTGATCATTTTTGGTATGGATTGTACCTCAAATTGTATAACAATTGTAAGTGCACAGTATAATTATATAGAATGCTCCAGTTTGACGTACTATGTAGATTATTGCAAAATACTGTAATGTGGTTGATCATCACGTCGACCCTGCACTCTAGCCCTCAGATTATGAAGCGATCTATTATAAGTTATAACATAATTTTTATGACTAAATAAGATAAGAAAAACTCAAAAACAGTGGTTTCCGTCAAAGACATTGTGTATTTGCGTGTTATATTTTTTGAGCATAAATTGTAGTTCATAGCTACCTACTGCTATGATTAATTATATATAATTAAGTATATATCTACTGCTATATTATATGTTCAATGTATTATGTAGGTATAATAGGTATGCGTATAATAGTATATACTTATACAGTTATTCCTATTTAAAATAATTACTATAGAAGTGAAAATATCTAATAATATCAATGTAGAACTATTGTTACAGCTTTTTAATTTTTCTATATATTATCAAAAAGCTGATCCATTACCCATAATATATTTTACGTCTTAGGTATATAGGTAGTCATATAATATATAATATTTTTTATTTCTACAGTTGTAAATACATGGCTATTGGCTATGCTTGTGGTTAAATTAATATATAGTACTGACCAGTGACTGCTGAGTGCATATTATTATGTAGCTTTAACAAACTTTTTTTTCATATATTGCTAAACATATACTCGGCAGTCGTCATAACATATAGTATAATTGAATTAAACGTATCATCACAGTAATCGCAAAAATGTATATTTTCATATTATATTATATCAAATATTAAGATAATATTTTATTAATATGCCTATATAGTACAGACTATTGTTCATTTTATTCTTCGATTCTACAACTGTTTTAAATTTCTAACTAAACCGAAAATAAAAAAATTTTGATCGTGAGTTTTTATAAAAACTATGATCGGAATAAAAGTTTATTTAGATGTATGGGTTTTAAAATGCCTTTCTTTTTATTTATTTTCTAAAACAACCATATAATAAATTCATTTAAAAATTGAATTTCTTTCTTTGAAATCGTTATTTGCCATACTTTGTTCGATAAATGAAAATTAGTAGATTTTACCTATTATAGTATCACATATATATACATGCATAGGCAGTTATGCTACATTTTTTTATGGTTAGATAAAGGTAAATATCATTAAAGATTAACCCGGATCAGATAATGTTGGCGTTGATTAAGAGGAGTACAATAGTGTACAATATGCAAAGCTTTCAGTTATGACAGGAGTGGGAAATTATAGCAACATCGGCAAAAAAATGTGTGCAGTAGTGTGCACGCTTACTTAATAGTCTAGAAGGTAGTATAAATATTGTTAGTATTATAGAAATATGATATAGTAAAATAAAATTGTGCACCTACTGCCTACATAGAATATATACCTACCTATTTCTACTGTTCTACAATGTATATTAAGTATATACACATCATATTATTAATGTTATGACTTATGACTTATGTCAGATGTGTTCATCAATTATTTTCCAAGTAAAAAATGTCACGAAATACAAGATTTTTTAACTGTTTGCAACTATTAAAAATTAAAATATTATATTATACATAAATAATAAATAAAGAATATTACACGCGAAGTGGACTCTGGTGCTACACCCGCATATTATGTTTTCCGTTTTACAAACACATAATACAGCAAATTGAACGTTCTGTCTAATCCATTCAATTCTATTGTATTTAATACTTTAATATTAGAGTAAATAAAATTGACCCATCATCAAATGCATAAATGTGAGAATTGTATCCAAGTAAATAGATTATCCAAAACGCAAAATTTCCTATGTTATGCATTTGTAAGACTACAGAGTACAAATACCACGCATGCAGCTGTAGCGTCCTCTTTATAACGCGTATATACAAATAACCGTATATTGTATAATATTTATACGTATTGACTATTGGTACACACTTGCAGGTATGATAACATATATTTATGTGCACGACGCACTAACTATACACGAAAATTCGAATCGCAATAGGTAGTCACGTTCTGGAGAATTATACTTCAAAGTAAAAATAACGTACAGGAATTTTCAAATCCTTTCTATTGTATAACATAATATTACGAGCGTCCTCGCTATAGGTGAATTTTCCGAAACGTGTCCAAGTAAAGGCATGTCGAATGCCAGTGAAAACGTTTTAAAACAACCTATACGCTCCACATGTGGTGTCGATAGCCGAAGATTGATTACGCGAACCGGTCGCATTCGTCGTATGTACCACTATACACAGTACCTACATATTATAATAGTCTCTAATCCCGTCCGCTTATTGATACCTCACGATCGGCTCCAACGTGTCTGAGCCACGGAGAACACCTATGATTTTTATTACTATTCAAGACCTATTGTCCCGGGTGCCGAAGGTACATTTTGGAATTTTTTGGGTATATTTTTCGAAATGAAAGACAGAGACGTAGAGGTGAAGAAAAAAATATCTCACACCTGTGAAGAGACCCGCATTTAATTTATTCTAATACTTAAATCTCGTATTTTTGGTTGTGGTCACGTCTCGGCTATTATGAATGGACTTCTTGACACCTTCTCAACGTGCACATTATATTACCTAGCCTATTATTACCCATGTAGCTATATGATGCAGCTACGACCTTTAGAACAGGTCTTATGTTGTTGTTTTTTTTTCATATACCTATATAATATAATATAGTATAGTATATAAGCGTAAACCTATATATATTTTATAATGGTATTTTTTCAACGGCATAATATAATAACACACATTTACACAAACACACAATATATATGTATATAGTATTATTGTGTTTGTGAGTAGTGACTAGTGCATGCTGCAGTAGGTACCTACATATATTATACGACTCTATCAATGGTCGTTTTTGTTTAGACATGTAAGTATACATCCGTTTCTATATTGTCGTATTGAATTTTCGTCGAACACCCAAGGGGATCATATTTCTAAAGTAAATGTAAACTATATTCGTTTGCCTTCATATATACACGAAAAAGAGTATCATATTGTATACACACACGACACACATATATATCATGGGTATGTGCGTGTGTGTGTTTTCGATAATTGGCCTTAAAAAATGAAATCCTGATATGTTTGTTGTTATTTAACTGTATTTAATAATTGATATTATTATCTAGATAGGTAGTTTGTCAGTTATCAATTATAATTTAACTTGCATAAGATTGTTATTTTATCCACAATAAAGTGCATAAAGTTAGTATGAACTATGAAACTATGAATGCCAAATAATTAAATCATATGAAATTCCATTGAGTCTTTGTAATATTTTATATTATAATATTTAAGTATTCATTAAATAAACAGCGACAATAAAGCGCAATTTACGATAAATATTTTCTAGCCAATCTATAACTATAATTTATAACTAAATTATTAATTACACCATACATATTTCTTGTGTTAACTATATATAGGTTATACACTGTTCTGGTTACTTGAAAGTTAGACAGTACCCAGCCGGAATGCCCGGGATAGAAACCGTTGGCCTAGTAGCAGTTGGCCATTCATTACCTCCACATGCCATCACAGAGATTAAATTGCATTCGAATATGTTTATGTTCCGTGCGAGTTTGGACTTGAAGCTCATATTTCTAGATGCCAGGTAAGTCAAGTCAGCTATTTTTAAAATCCCCATCAATAATAGATAATATTTCCCTTATGTCTATACATAACATGAACTTTTGTTTCCATTTATTTTTTCAAACTAATATTGTAATGGTTAAAAATGTGTTATTAGACATTTTCAACGCACGCCTTTTATTTTATTTTCTATTTTATTTTCTATCATGCGACTATGTGTAAATTATGGTATTATATTTCATTGTTAAATTACAGAGTGTCTCAGCTGACAGGATATGAACCTCAGGATTTAATCGAAAAGACACTCTATCATTATATACACGGCAGTGATATTCATAACATGAAACTCTCGCATCACACACGTAAGAACTAAAAACAATTCGTTAAATTTGCAGTAAATGATAATTGTTTTGCTCGTTCCAGTGTTATTGAAAGGTCAAGTTACCACGAAATACTACAGGCTGTTGGCCAAAGACGGTGGTTGGGTGTGGGTTCAAAGTTACGCCACTATAGTCCATAATAGTAGATCTTCGAGGCCCCATTGTATAGTTAGCGTAAATTACGTACTGAGGTGAGTAAATTAAATATTTAATTGACAACACAATTGTCGGAACTGTGTACCTAACACACGTGATTATTCTGCAGCGAGTCCGAAATGAAAGACGTCTGCTTGTCTGTGAGCAACAACGGTTGCGCGACATCGCAGAACGGCAATGAAGACGCGGCAATTCAAAACAAGCCCAGCAAAGCGCAACAAAACCAAAGACAATCGAATCAAAATCACAGGTACCACAGGCCACCGGTGGTAACCGACGAAGAGTACAGTGATTCCAGTGGTGGACTTTACAATGACTACGTGAGCAGTAATAGCGTAAGTGTAAAATATAACAAAAAAAAACATCTTAGTTCTCGCCCGTTATAAATTATTATAGGTATCGGTGAATAGCACTGTTTATGTTTAAAAGGACTTCCCGGCAATCATGGGTGTTATAATATTATACTTTTATATACACCTACATTATAGTATTATGAAATGACGTAATTCGTGATATATATCTTCTCCTGCAGTCAATATTGCTACACGAGCGTATGTATATAATAATATGTGTAAATATATAAGTATAGGTATATATTATAATAAATATACATATATTTTTTAACGATACAAGGCCCTTGGATAAATGAGCCATTGGGCTTACGAAGTATAATTTAATCGATTATATAATATAATGTGTACTTATTCTAAATGATTTTAAATTTTGATTTGAAAATTCAAGATTGTCGACTCCGGTGAAATAAGTATATTATATATTATATTATATTTATATACCTATATAGGTATTCCGTTAAATGGCGGTTTATGATAACTACACATTTTAAACCAATTTAAAATAGACTTGTGCAGTTGTGAGCCATAAACGCTGAGAAGGATAACATTATCTTCTCTAATATTAGGTGTCTTTAAGAATTTCATTTTACATTTATGTATACTCATATATTATAATATGTATATTTGTAAACATCACATAAAAATTAAACTAAATTTTGTTTGTGACTCGGCTTCTGTAGTTGTGTCTTGTGTGTGATTGTAATACGATTTTATTATTGTTTATTTTTCCTACACAACCTTTACAGAATAAAGTTATTTTTAATCTTGGCCATTATTTATATGCATTAGCATTACACCGTTACAAAAACAGTAGTGTAGATTACAGTAATACAGTATACAATATTAGAAATGCACACTTGAAGTGTTATTTTCATCTTTTAACATGTAACTACAATAGCACATGTATTTACATATTATACCTATGTGAAACAATATATTATATCTTGGTTCATATTATGCAGCTCGAAAGAAAATTATATAAAAATGTGTTGTTAAAGTGGGTATGTAAAATTTTAAACAAAAATGCATTTTAAACTATGACTATTATAATACCTATATAAGTAGCATATTAAACAACATATAAGAACACCATTTGTCGTTTGTGTAACGTGACAGTTAACTCGTACATGCAAGAGATTTATATCCACATATAAATCAAAATCATATTCGATTCGATTGTAACCCTATTGATGACATGGACACATTCTTATCAACTAAAAGTTATTGGATTCTAGTAAAGTGAACCCCAGATGATATTTCAAACTGCTCGAAT
>PVMI01041476.1:0-24557 GCA_008528875.1 Aulacorthum solani | reverse complement strand
AACCTACTCGGGTCAGTCAAAAATCAATCGTAATATAGTCATAAAAAGCCACATAATATCAATGATCAATGATGTGGAAAAATACTTAAAAATGTCAAAAAATGACCTATACCATAAAAAAGCCAGAAAATAAAAATTAGTTTAAAGATTCGCATGCTATTGAAACACATTTTCACTTGAGAAAGCATCCTCTAAGATGCCCCGCAAACAAAATGTATCAACTTCCGATTCCTAATAATTATGTATGTACACAAAATATCACCTGCCAGTGATCAATGTTAATGTAGTCGAAGAATAGTATACTGAAAAAATTATGATACCAAAGAATAATTTAACAGATTTCCGACTATTGAGAGTTGATAATGTGCCAGATGTACAATCTACGGCTAAACAGATTGAGATTGTAATGCCGAAAATCAAACCTGTCTTGGCAGTAATTTTTCCACAGCTAACCAATGTTGATGTCATCGAAGAAAAGTTTTCTGGAAAAATTGGAATACTGTAGGATCGGACTTATTAGCCGATATTGCCAGTGGGGGGAGGGGGGCTCCTTAAAAGTCTGTAGGAGGTTGTGCTGCTGGTGCAGTGTACCATCATTGGTACGGCAATGATATGAGCTAGCATCTGACTCTATGAGATGATGACTATAAATACGATTTGGCAGATGGAAAATCTGTCTTTATCCTGTGTTCATCCAGTGTTTATCACGTGTCATTGATCAAGGTAGTTACCCTGATGTGTTATAAACATTTACAAGTTATGTTATCTATACCGGCTATTAAGTGCATGTACTCGTTTTGTTCCATGTTTATTGTTATATCAAAAATAAAAATATACTTACTTACAAATCACTAGTTAATTCAATTAACTGATAGCCTGCGATAAATGACAGCGATTGAGTGTCTCGTATAGCGTATATTGAAACAATTTATGAAAAATAATAATTGTACCATTACTCTACTTCAAGAAGGACCTGTTTAGAATAGGTAGGTGTTCAAAAATATTCAGTTATTTGTACACGACTAAATGGTAATAATTTCAGTTTACTGATTTGATCATAAGTAGGTGGTAGGTTGTAGATATACTACCCTACATATAAATATGTTCTACGTGCTACTAAGTTATCATACATAAAATGAATGTAATCATTAAGTTTTGAATTTGGTTGTTATTTAAGTATTAAATTAACTCAATTATTAGATTTTAAACTTTTTTTTAAATATAGAAATACTTGATACATTTCATAAGAGTGTACGAATATTTTTATATATTCAAATTTCAAGTCATAGTACATTATATAATATCAAAATGTATTCTATCATATAGTATTATAATATATACTATATATAGTTTGGTTATTCAATAGTGTATTTGATTATTTTTTAATTTTATTACAAATTTTAAATGAATCCGACGGCAACATTTCAACAACCAATATAAACCGCAGAGCATAAGCATTTTAAATTTAACACATTCACTTCCAGGGTCGAATTTCTAGTGGTAAACACTCGTAAATCTACCCATAAAAAATATAGATACAAATCAGAGCAGGGCATCAAAACGTTTTTATATCATTAAACGATTCAATTATATTTTTATTTATGACGAAAAATAAGAGAAAAAATGAGGAGGTTAAAAAGTTATGTTATTTAAAATTATTAATCATTTTTAAATGTTAAGTATTATAATTTTAATGTTTTGAACATTGTTCAAGAGTTTTTAGTGGCAGAGATTACCTCTTTATTCTAGACTACTTATAGTATATTGTTGGATCTAACAGCTAATGTGTATTACTGTCTTTATAATAACAAACTAAACCTATCAATATCGATATTATTACTATATATATATAGTAATAATTATAATTATAGTATATAATATAGTATATATTATTACTATATAAAATTACTTACTTCATCCGTCTTAGAACAAATATATTAATGATGATCTAAATTCTTAAAATTTTGTTAGTTGTGATTTTGTTGCAATTTGAAAATGAATAACCTTAATACTATGAGATGATACCTATAATATACATTGTACATAACATTCATGCAGATATTTGGAATGTTTACAAAATATTTATGTTATTATGAATACTATAGTTTTCAAAGTATTTTGGCTATACGCATGAGCAATTTTCAGACGTTTTGACTTCTGAAGTTTTTTTTATTTATAATAATAAATATTTTTTTTCTGGTCAAAAAGTTTAAGGTCAACGTTTCTTATAAATCGGTTTTATAATAATTCAAAAATTCGTAGACTACATTTTTTTTTGAATTTTATCCAAATTACGAACGTTTGCAAGTTTTTTGTAGTGAGAAGTAGTCAAATTTATAATTTTAATAACTAATAATAGGGTTTCAAAATTAACACAAGGTTTCTCGACACATAATTGTAAATCAAACCATTTTTTTAATATGCAATGATTTATCATTATTCGTTGAATACAAATTTAACATATTGCATTGGCTATAAGAGGTATAGGTACACTACTACACTCGATACCTACTACTATACAGTAGAGCAACTTCCCGGCAGAGCAACTTCCTGGTTTTTAAGTAATTACATTTAAAACATTGTTATTTTATTTATTTATTTAAATATAATTAAATAATAAATGAATTGTTTATTTTAGTTATCATGGATAACTAGTTCTTCTTTAGTATATTTTATAATAGGTTAATCGCTAATAATATATTAATCTAAATCCTACTTTTATGAAATTACAAAATGGTCTGGTAGGTATTATGTATATAAGAAAAAAGATAACACATGTTGTTGTGGCGTCCTCTTAAGACTACCTATATATCTACATTGTTTTCACTCGAGTAAACAAAATATTTTACACTTAATAGTTTATTCAAAACTATATCTATCTACTTTGTTTAGAGTACATGTATAATTTTTCAACGTTCTTGTATATAACCTACATCTATTGATTTAATAAACAATATTATTTTATATACATTATAAACATAAGAACATATCATTTAAAAAAAATTATTACAATATTAGTTAATTATTATATGACTTTAATACTTTATCTGTTCATTTTTTTAAATGTACCTATATAACATAGGTACCTATTTAAAAATGTGTAAAAACAAAGTTATACGATTTAAGTAAAGTTTATTGCTTATTTTAAATTGTATATAATTTATGATTCATCTAAAAACAATTTTTCCATCGTCTCCTTACATTTACAATTTGTTAAGATATTATTTATTATTTAGTTTTATAAGAAAATAACTCATATATCCTCATGACCTTGAAAAGTCATCAACAAATAATACTTCTTATTCATACTTTCATGAATTAAATTTTCGACTTCCCTCCAATATAAAGAATTTACAACTGAGAACTATAGTAAACAAACGCGGATGAACTAACTTGCTTTTGACAAAAATTAGCTTTTATACATAGGTATCAGTACAACATATTAAGTTTATTATTTTAGGTTATTTTACTATACATTTATGTTAGCGATCGACGTAATTAAAAATATATAATTACTTACTGAATAACTTATTTAAATAGTGGTGGAAATAGTTAATTATAGTGAAGTCTCCATTATGAAGAAAAATTTATTCAATTTTTAATAAAATTTTAACAATCAAAGAATTATTGAAAAAATAATAATTTTCTGTAAAAAAATTAAAAAAATTAATATAATATAATATAAACAAATTAATCAACGTCACATTTTCTTTTATGTAAATTGTAAATATATAATCATAATGATATATTATATATAGGCACATATACCTACTGTAAAATAGCACACCTTTATTGTGTGAATGATTTTAATTTTAAATGGCTTAATCATTGGAAGTATTCGATATCACATTGAATCTTATACATTCATTCATCCGGAAAAACATTTTTGAAAAAAAAAATGCAGTTTTATTGTGTAAAATATAACAAAATTACAATTTTCCGTCAAAGTACCATCATCCTCATTGAGTCGACTGTCGTTTAAAAATGGCACCAATCCGCGATTGCACGGATATTTCCTTATCCCACATGTCCTACTTAAAGGCAGTGTGAACGCTTCCTACATACTTACGCAGATCAATAATTGGACACAATGTTAACAAGAGTTTCGCTCTCTCTCGCTCTCTCTCTCTCTCTCTCTCTCACTGTAACTGCACCCATTCCTCTCACGCACCCTCTCTCACTCGCCTATCGGTGTACATACCACCCCCTCCCGACCGTGGCGCTCTTCCCCACCACCCATTCATCTACCCGTCGCTCGTCTCACCCGGTCTTTACTATTAATTATATTATATTAATAGTTAGTTTGGCAACATGGCGGAGTTGTTTTGAGAGTGTGCATGCGCGCCGATTGACGCTTCCGCGCACCCCTTACGGTTATACTCTTTTCCCGTCACCCCCGTAAAACTGCTTCATAACCTCATCCTTTTCATCTCATCCTCAATTTGAATTTTTTTTCTCAATAAGAAGATAATGTATAAAATTACGAAAGTATAGGACAAAAGGATGAAATGATCGACTTTTAAGGTAAATAAACAATGCAATTTGGGTAGAAAAAGTTTTGAACAATCGCAACTTGGGTACTTTTTCCCCAACTTTAAATGTATATAAGACAGTTTTGTCAGATTAAATGTAGACAACAACAATTAAGTAGTAGAAGATATTTAAAATGTTGGAAAGTATTTCCAAATAGTTGTATGTACTCAGTTTTTCTCTATTTTAATAATAAATATGTTTATTATTTTATTTATATAATCGCCTATATTAAAATAATTTATAAATTTAATACATTATATTACATATACTCACATATTAATTTATACATTTTTTCAGCATTATGAAAAAATTCTGTTTTTTATTTTTTATAGTCTAATTTTTAAGCAAAAGTAATTAACATACCAACTATAACTCTCTTGCAATAGTGATGAAATAATTCAGTTACACAGTTTTTTCATACGATAAAATATACTTCAACTAAGTTATATCTAATATATACATATGCATACCCTATATACAATTTATTTTGTAAAACACATATAAAAATAAAATAAATTTTTTTTTTTAAATTACATGTTTACATCGCTTCTAAATAATTTTTATCTTGAAGTTAATTACATATTTCTACGTCACGGGAAATTTATAAATATTATATAGGTATGTCAAGTTACACCAAATGTATTATGTAGGTATAGGTAGGTACTAGCATTTTTACTACTTCAACATTTTTAATTTTTAAGTGAAGAGTTGGAACAATTTATTTTAATAATAATGCATAATACATTAAGAAAACGCATGTTGTTAAGTTTTTCAAATTTATTATTAATGTTTCTTTTATTTAATATTTAGATAAATATTGTTATGAATGTATTTTATTGTTTTTACGGACACTTATAAATAAGAGGAAAATGTTAGTGAAAGTATATCTAAATTATTTCAAAACATTTTGGAATGATTAAACTTATAATTATTTTAATAATGTATAAATATCAAAAGAATTATATTTCATTGAAATATATTCTTTTAAACTTGTAAAGAACCACCTTAAAATTTGAGTCAATTAAGTACTTTATATACTTAATTCTTTACTCTTCCTGAATAATTGTAAGGGATGAACTATTGAAAATATCCAAAAATTAAAAAAAAAAATCTTCACAAACGTAATTTTACTTGAATTACTCATAACATTGTTTTTAGAATATAATGATATATAATTGTGCTTCCAAATTAAATATCAAGACATACTTACATCTTTATTGTTTTGGGGTGGGCCGGGACGAGTGCCCAACACCCTGTTTCTGTTTCCTGTCTAACGTTTTTTTCTTTTCCTTTAAAAGTCGTATATACTCATAAGATTAACAAGTGAGATAATATTATATATAAGGCAATAAGAATTGGACAGTTTAACAATGATGTTTTTCAAGATACGAAAACCGCGAAAAAATATTTGCAATCAATTTACTTAAATTATATCAACTATAAAATAAATGAATACTTTTATAAGTTAAAATAGCATCATAAAATGTGTTGTTTGTTGTCCAAATTGATTATTTTTAATTATTATTATTTTTATATACTCGTTTGGTATTTTTTTAAATTATAGCCCATGACATGATTTTTAGAAAATTGAGAAAAATACAATTTACTTATAACCAGGATCTAAATATTATTTACCCCGGATATATTAAGTCTTAATCCCAAACAGCTTGGGTATATCAAATTATAATACTGACATAAAACTATAAACCAATTGCAACCAATAATAGTTATAGCTTTTAACTTTATGCTTTTCTGGGCCTTGTATGGTTAGTTTTAAAATTATTAAATTATTAATAATCATTAATTATTAAAATTCTTCAATATTTCTGGAAAAATTTTCTGAAATTGTTTTTTTTAAAGCCAGTAAGTGGGTACGGACATTTATTTTAACATAATTCACTAAAGATAATACAAGTGATTTTTCTACTTTACCTGTTGTATGTTGCATGCCCTGTATGCATTATCTGGCTGGCACAGGTACTTGATTTATACTTGATTTCTAGCTTCAGAAAAAAGCTATATGATATGCTTTGTTGTTTGGGCTATATTATATTCTTCGGAGTTATGAAAATCAGTGATGCTTTTTATTTTTCACCATTATTCCGCATTCGTTTCGTATGTATATTAATATTTATTTTGTTGGTGGACATTACATTCATTACATACATCTACAACTGGCCATTTATATTTATAATTCTAATCAGTAAAATCGACTTCAAAACTAATACAACATCATTACTTTTTAGTTTTTAGAACAATTTAAAACTTGGTTTGAAATGTTTACCTCAACTTAAAATGTTGCTCAACATTAATACATTTGTTAGGTATAGACGGGTGTGGGATAAATTGACACCTGCTACCATCTTGACTATTCCCTTAGTTAGATAATAATTGATCATAATAAAGAAAATTAACTGAAAAGTTAATACACTATCGTACTTATACATTTTAAAAATACTTCCGATGTATGAATTTTTAATAGATACCTACGTCATTATAATAACCCATAATTAATGAACTATGATACGTTTGTTAATTTAATTTCCACTCAATAAAAAAAAAACTACATTATTATGATATAGGTAATAGGAAATAATTTAGAATAGATAAATAAGTTTGTAGATGATATTTTGAAAATTAAATAAATCATCATGGGTATAATTTATACTTAGATGAATGTATGTCTGTATGAATATAGTTAATTCTTTCGATGGATTGATTGGTAATAAAATTGAACGTATTTTATAATTATTTACAATTGGACAAATACTGTCAAATACCTACACCATAAAAATGAATTAACAATAAAATAAATAGATAATTAAAACTGAGCCGATAGATAAATGTAAATCACTCGTAAAAATGTTATCAAATGATAAATACACGTTATTGTAAATTGTAATTATTATATATTATACTGGGTGATTCATCAAGCATTCATCAGCCCCTTTTATCAGTCGAAAATAAGTTATTCGAATTATGATTTCTGGAATAAAAGATCATATTTTCTAATAATAATTAGATCTCTTAAACTATTTAAGAGGAGTATGGTACATACGTATTTTTTTTAAATGAAACTCATAGCCATTTTTTACTGTAAATTGTTGTGCAGGTGATTTAAAAAAGAAATGTTTATGCATGTATATCGTATAGTACGAGTATATAGTAGTATGTTTCTGAGTTGTTCGACTTTATGTACCTATTAAGGATTATAATTTATAGTCCTTGTAATGGTTTTACTTAAAATATATGAAATATTTAGTCTAAAATACTTATTATGTACTCTGAAAGTTTTTACAAATTATAAAATGTTTTTTTAATATAATATCAATTATTATTTATTTAAATTTTTAAATCCCCTTAGCCTTTGTATTTCCTAAACCGAGATTATCATAGACAATTATCCTAAGTTAGTAAATTTTATGGTTTAAATTTCGATTTTGATGAATGAAAGTTTTCAAAAAAATCATGTAGGTATTTAACAATGAACAGTAATTTTAATGGGGGTTCATATTTGAAAAAAATGTTTGCATCTATCTATAAGATACTCTTTTAAATTTTAGACCATGAGTATTCATAAGGTATCTAACAATTTGAATTTGAATATAAATGTATTATTTAAGGATGAAAAGGAGATTGAATGCTTAGTGAATCACAACATACAGAACCGTGGTTTAGTCAACATTTTGTCGGGGAGGATTAAAAATATAATACATTTATACTTAACATTGAGTAACAACTAAACACATATGTATACACAATAATATGTATTATTTAACATAGACTCTGTGATCACTAGCAAATATATAATTTTATAGTAATTAGATATTATTTTTAGACAATTATTAATCAATAATAAATAATAATACTGATTATGACGCCATTTCAGATGTATCATCTTAATATAAAAACATGCATGACCAATAAATATAATAACTTCATTTTTGACACTTCAAAATAAATATAAATAAATATTTATAAAAATAATCCACACAAAGAATACACGATTGGTCATAGATTTAAAAAATAATAAATGTGATTTACTCAAAATTGCATAACCGACATAACTACTATAATTTAATAAATTTGAAGGATCTAATACTGTGGTATTTGGTATTGTGTAAGTATCTAGTATCATTTACTCACGTATTATATGTATATGTGTGTGTTTTGAAAACTTACGTTTTGTGTTATCTACAGTTCCTGAAATATTTTAAACGTTTAAAATTGTTTGTTTATTTTAATAATTATTAACAAAGAAACCTGTTTTGCAATTTATAATACAATTTATAAGATTATTAACTATTATCTCTGAGATTTAATTAATTACTTTTTAATAATCTTATGCCTACAATACCTACATTTTTATCATCTACCTACCTATTTGATGAAAGGTAAAACATCTTATGACGTATTCTTTTATAAATAAAAATATTGAAAATATTAATTCATTTATAATAATTCTAACGAGTTGAGTTATTCAATTGAGTATTATAATAATTTTAAATTTTCGTCTTACTTGAGTTGTTATTGTTATGACTTACGACATTTTTCTCTTGCAAATAAAAAGGTTCAATATATGTTAATTTTTGGAAATTATACATTTTGTAAATAGTTTTGATTGTTTTGAATCGAAAAATTGTTCAACTCATGTAAATTACTTAATTCCTGCTCCATCTCATAACGTTTTGAGTTATTTTATTTTTTTATAATATTAAAATATTTATGTTTGACATAAAAATAGCTTTATACGATAATTAAACCATCACAATTATAATTTAATATACAAATATCAAGATGTTATTATAAAGTAGATAGATGTTAAATAGGTGCTAATTATTTATCTATCAAGACATGATAATATTCAATTTGTATGTCAAATTGTAATACAAATGGAAGTTAAATGTTATTCAGAGAATAATTTTCATCTGATTTCAGCTTACTTAAAAATGTTCTAGATTTTGTGTTGTCTTAGAACACTGTTTTAAAATAATTATATACGAATCCAACTTAATTAATATTAAAATATTTATATTTTTGGTTAGGTTAAAATATCTATTATTTCTCCACAATTATCAATCAAAATTAATTCCCACAAATTGTATAGATGTGTTAATTCTGAAGGAAATTCCTTTTTTTGTTTTTGATCAATTATAAAGTTAGCTTAGGGCACTATATTTCTAGATTTTAACCTTATTTCCAAAACTTAGGTCTTAGTGCGCCACTATTTAAAAATATAGGTTATAATACAATAATATTATAAAAAAAAAGAATTTTTTATAAAACCTACAAGTTAGTATAGTTTTCACAGGGGAAGTATTGCGAAAGCATTTCCCACGATGTCGTCGATTCAAAAATGAAAAATGATTCTGAGTAATGATAATGGTACATCGGTAAGTAGTTAGGTAATAGGTACCTATACTGCTATAATTTTAAAAGATAATTTCAATAGTTTTTCACTGTCGAAGAAAAAAATATCAATAGTTGTAGAACAATTTTTAAAGAATGTCAAAAAACTCCACTCAAACCAGTTTTTTGAATGTATTGCTTTTAAATCATTTTTATAACAACGCATGTAAACAAACCACTATCCCATATTTAAGGGTAAGGAAAAAGCAAGAAGAGTGCTCATTTTCCTGTATATTTGTCCACGATCCGATCACCGTGTTTTGATTTTATCTGGAAATGTACTTTTCATAAATTTATAAATTCAATATCATGATGGTGTTGCACACATTATAATAAGAGGATGATTTCACGATATTCTGATTTAAATATAATATCATAAAAACAAAAAGGCTCCTAACCAGTTCAACATGCGATGTTTAATCATAATCATTATTATTTACTTATAGTTGAATTATATAAAAGTATATAATAAAAAACATTATATTAACGTCATAATTATTTTTATGATTATAATACTAAACTTAATACAAGGTCATGTGTTTTTTAATATCTGTTGATATTCAAATTGATAAAAGATAAATAAAATGTAAATCACAGTTAGAACAATACATTTATAATGATGAAATATTCTACAGGAAATGTATTTAAAATTAAATTCATTGTTTTTATATGCTACTGTATAAGCTAAATGTTTATGATTCGATTATATTAATATTTTTTTTTAATTTTAAATGGAAAAACATAATTATTATTTAATAATACTAATACCGTATGTCTATATAATCATAGTGCCTTTAAAAAATAACAAATATTTAATCAAAAGTGAAGGTGTAGGTACACACAAAACATAATTAATTAGCTATTACTGAGTTCAAAATTTAAATTTACATAACAATTTAAGTAAATAAGAAATCTATAACATTTTCGAGAAGCTAAATGTATTTAGGTATAATTCAACATGACATAAGGTGATATGAGTAACTAAGTAATATTTAAAAAATAAATATAAATTTTTTCATTAAATCGCCAAGCAAAAAAAAATTAAGTACAAATATTATATATTTTAAATTCTGTATGGAGCGATGAATTATGAAAGTATTGATTTTACAATGAATTGTGGTTTTTAAAAAAATTGTGTTTCTCATCACTTTCACCTTTTGAAGAATTAAAAATAATTTGATTTTCAACATTGAGGGTAGGTTCTGCAGGTAGTAAATTGGATATAGTTGGTAGTTGGTACTTTCAGGGGGTAAAGCAATTATTAATATAATAGGTTTGATGGTAGACATTTTCGATTTATGTATGATAACATTTTTGTTTTTGAGTAAAAAGCTTGAAAATATAATTCAAGATCCCACATAAACTGTTCTTATAGTTAAAAAAAACTACAAGTTATGGACATTAAAAGTTCAAATTTGGACAAAATTAAATATTTGAACGAAAAATAACGATTTTAGTTATTTTGTCGTTATTTAAAAATATTAGTAAAAATGTATAACTTCTATGTATATTATAGTACACCCAAAGTAAAAAGTTAATAACAATAATATTCAACATAAATAATATATTCTATTGTAATAATATTTATATTAATTATATAATAATTAATAAATGTAATGTTTTCGGCGAAAATTAATTCAACTTACCGTAGTATGAATAATAAAATGAACTGCTGTAATTGCAATATAAATTATAAATCATAAAAAATACTTACCTAGTAATGTTAGTTGCAGTCTTCGTTCATAATAGATTTTCGTAAGTATGCAAAAATGTATCATTGAATTCAAATTTAAACATTCAATGTGATTTACTCAATGACAAGATAGACTTGACAAACTACTATACAGTATACATCAAAGCGGTTACCTTCTTTCCGACTTTTTATATATTATTTATTTAAATTACATAATTATACTGTATGATATATTCTATACATTAGTAATTTATTTGACAGTAAATATCGTTCAATGTTAGAAAGTTAACTAAATTATTTTAACTATTATTTGGATAATATAATATGCAACTCATTTCCAAAAAAAAATATTAAATATTAATTTTTCTACTTTTATGTGATACGTATCTCATAAAAATGACCTAAATTTTAAGAATTTTTTTTAAAACATTAAATATCTATATATCTATCTTTTTTATCTATATGAATTTGAATGGCGTTTATTATTTACATGTTTTTTTCATTTTTATTGCTTAGTAAGTATTTAATTTTTTCTCTCTTATATGTATATGATATTCGTATTAATATATCTTTGTATAATACATTACACATATTTTCTTAATTAAATTATAGAATTTTATGTGATTAAAATACTTAAACACAATTAGTTAAATATTGTTCATAGTTATTACTATAAATCCGCAATACAAAAGGAAAAATTAAAAGTTTGAATGGTACTGACATGATATAAAATAATAAAGATTTAGTAGAAGTATTTCTTATGTGCCTGCATGTGAGTGAGGTGAGTTGCCATTGATGTATTTTATGTACTTTTATAATTTATATTGTATTGGGAGTCAACATTTTTGACAAAATTGACTTTTTTTTTTAAATTCAGATACAATGACCGTAGAGACATAACTTAATTTTGCTGTTAGAAATTGATAATTTTAATTAAATTTTCATGATATTTATATAAATTAAGCTATAATTAAATAAGCTATATTCATGTCACAAAACTATTTAGATCATTTTACGGTACGTCACCACTAAATACTGATCATAAATTAAATTAAATTATTTTTTTGACAAAAAATAGTTCAACCTACTAAATTAAGAAATTACTAATAAATAATAATTACTAATATAAGGTAAACTATCCTAAGATATTTCTAAAAGATCCTGATCCACTCATAATACCCGATATATTCTTCGCTCAGTATATCGTTTTTCGTATACAATGATTTATCATAGCATTAAAATACTTTACTCGTCCATTTCAATGAAGAGCCCTTGAAGTACCTTGAATCCTACGATACAACCGAAGCTAATTCCCTGGTTTCATGTTGTAAGTTTTTATCTAAACTTTTATCTAACGGCATTTCAACAATGTATCTTATGGGTACTAGATAGATACTGTAGTCAAATTAAATTTAAAACATATAGGTATGTATATTGGTAGGATGATACTTCAATGTTTTGAATTACCTATATTTTCCAGTTTCCGAAATATTTTAAACATTCAAAATTGTTTGTGTATTATAATAATCATTAATAACATTTTCAATCTTTTTAAACTTTAATTTAAATACAATAGTTCTTTCCGATTCCTCGCACACTATTTGGTATCTGCAATATGATAACTTCCAGTTTTTAGGATTGGTTATAATTTATGGATTTTATAATAACATTTACTATATACTCTTAAGTCAAGATTATAGCTAAATATAACATTAAACTTCATTTTACAATTTATTTATAATTTATATTCTTTAATTGTCGTCTAAAAGAATAAATTATATCATATTTAGCACAAATTGTAAACACTTCAAACTCTAAATTTTCATACACATTAAATCATTCAAAAATAATCATATTTATAAAACTATACTATGTTTTTAACGTTGTATAATTTTTTCCTGTAAAGCGTTGAGAAGTAAATTTTAATTACTTTTTATTAAATTTTAGGTAATATAAATATATCTTTTTTTGTAATTCACATTTCTTTCATTCGAAAAACTGGGTATGATTATAACAATATTAAACTAAGAACGATGATTAAGAAAAGCCATTAAGGCAAAAACTAATTAAATCTTACGTCCCAGACAGAATAAATATAAAGCCTACACCTACCTTAATAGTATTATACCCGTTATTTTATACAGTGAGGAAAATCGATGAGTGCTGAGTCTATTTATCACCAATAACATTGTTAATTCTCGTTTTATTCAAAGTATATATAATGTGTGTTTGTATATATACTATAATCAATGTATAAAAAATAATTCCATTCTTTAGTCGAGAATAAAAACGTTAAAATTAAAGAAAAAGTTGTATTAGATTATCACTTTCTCTAATATATGATGGTATTAATATTCGGTAATGTATAATTTTCAATAGTACCTAACACTAACTATTATTTATATCATTCTTCAAAAATATTTTATATTTTAAATTCTAAATTTAATTTTATATGTCACGGAGTAATGAGTACTCATAAGTCATAATATAAAGTATGAAAACTAAATTTGTAATCGAGATTCCATATTACATTTATTTTTTGTGGTTCTTAATATGCCTAGGCATTCTATACAGCATAGTATATATTATATTGTAACATCATACTAACCTTGTTTATACATAATATATATTTTAATATAACAGTAGTCTACAAACTTGTATTGATTTACTAATATGAAGCTGAATAATGTAACTGCATTGCATTCTAGGTGCCTACTATCAATTTTAAAGTTAATTAATATTACGAAATACCATTATAATTTTATTTTACTATCTTATAAGTGACAGAACATTTTTTTTAAATATAAATGATTTCAAAAATGACTATTATAAATTAACCTAACTTCCTAACAAAAAAATAAAAACAATGTAAAATTAATAAGTATAATAATATACATTATACATAGGTACCGCACATAAACAAAAATATAATACCTAATGTATTGAATTTTAAAACATAAACCGCTCTTTACTAATTAATAAAAACCTATTTTTACTTAGTATACATACTCTATTAATCAAAATAATTTAATTTTTTTAAATAACTTAAATAAAATTGAAAAAATGTCTACCAGTACTGATAACCGAGCCTGTTACTTAGGAGAAAAACCACATTAATTATAAAATAATAAATGTTTGGTGTAGATTTTATATCTAAACATGACTCATAAAGTCAGTTCCCTAATGGCCTAATTTACCGCATAATGGTAAATAACGCCTAATGAACGGAGACATTATAATATATAACCAGCGAGTTTTGCAATATAACACAACCGTTCACATGGCGCACCGATATTTTATGTACTATATAGAAAGTCCTTCTTTCTCCCAAATATGTCAGAAGGAATAATTATTATAAAGGGTCAATCCCAGTTTATGCTTTGACGGATAATGTACATTATTATTAAATGTTTGTCCTATGACACATGCAATTAATTTACAATTTACAGTGTATTGTATTTTATATTACCTATACAAATAAATGCTGTTATTCGTGTCGCTCCGATGATGATAGTATTGTACAACATGTAGGTATATTATACACCATAATTATTAAACCTATTGTGTGTCTAAAAAAAATAAAACTTTGTGTTTTAAAATGAAGGAAATTTTAATTGTAAAATTCATGCGTCGGAACAGTTATTTGATAGTATTGTTCTTTATTATTGATTGAACACAGCTATGTATAAGAGACGAAAATAAGGATTCAACTTCGAAGATAGTAACCTATATATGTACACATTTCAATTTAATTTCATTACTATATTCACACACACACGCACAAAAAAGTGTATTTCCTAATGTTCCTACGCAAATACACCAGACAAGGGCTATAGAGTACCCACTTGTCCTACACATGATAATTACTAACTATAATTGAATGTTTAAATTGTCAAAAACGAAGAAAAATAACCAAATGTCGTTAACACGAGTGACGAGTACTTCAGACATACTATAGTTATCATGAATGAAGCCACCGCTACATCTCCATCCTCTCGTGATTACGTCGTAAAGTTGAGGTTCGCCTGGGCAGTATACAAAATACAAAACATTTACCTATACAAAACGTGTGTATGAAATGTTCTAATTAACCGATTGAAAATCTTCACGATTTTGCCACATGCGGAAAAGATTTTAGTTTTAAAATATTACTGTAATCAACCTTGTATAAATATAATATTATAATAAAAAATAATTAGGTATACCTTCCTAATACAATCAAAATTCAAAAGTACTCTTAAAGTGCACTCGTGTAGCTACATAAATTGATTTATGATGTTGTCAAAACCAAAATTTACTTTAATGTGGTTACTTCTCTTCAATCGGATTTATATAATAAGTATCTATCTACGTTTCAAATGGGCATTTATATGTTATATAACTATACGAAACACGTGGTCCAGAGAGTATGACATTATTACAATAATATACCTAATGAGCCTATTATTCTATTAAATTCATTATTTATTGGTGTATTAATAACACTAATAACAAAGAGTAATTAGTGTTCAAAATATGTTAGATGTTATAGTGTTGTATATAATATGATCATAAATATTAATGTTTTTAATTAAACTTAACATTAAACCTAAATAACACTAATTATGCCGATTTATTACCAATTTATTTCTATAAACCCTTACAAAAGATCCAATATTAAATTTAGTATCAGTTTTGGTATTCTGAATTTCTGATCCCGGTGTTTATTTTAGATTTCAACAAATACTAAAACAATATTACAATGCTATAATAAAATAAAAATTGACTTAAATTACAAATTATTAATTTAGTATAATATTCTACAAAGGTAAGTAAAATTGTTTGTATAATATTTATGTAACCTATTTATGTAACCTAGGTAATGAATTATGATTTTAAATTATTTTTTATCGTATTTTTAAATTATATATTATATACATTTTTTATTCTCATCAGCCATTTTTCGACTGAATGGTTTACTGTTGCTTTAAATGTATAATAATAACTATTTATGGGTCTCTGTGTTATAATTTTCAGTACTATTTTAATATCTTTTTTAGTTTTAAACTATTATTATATTATTCATATTCAAAGTATACATTTTTTTCAATTTTTATTGTATGTAAGCGGTACATGAAATATTAAGTTTTTAGATAGATCTGAAATTTTTTTTAATAAATAAGAATTGAAAATGCATACATCATTGTATAAATGTAAAAGTGTAAAACCATATAGTTTTCTTCATTCATAATCTAAAATTCCAAATATCTGTATAGTTATATAATAATTTATGAAAATAATATTTTTAAATATCTGTTTCCTATATTTTATTCGAATACTAGTACCTAAATATATAAATTAATATTTAAGTTTTCCTAATTAGGGTCATATTGTAAAATTAATGTATTCTCTTACATAGCTCTCTTATCAATTTTATACCTACGTGTCAAGGACCAATATATACATTAAGATATAATAAATTATATTATTTTTATTAACCTTTAGAAATATTTTTATGTAGACATAAAACCACCAATTTTACATGCGTAAATAGGTGTATACTTATACTTTACATTATATAAATTATATATTATTTTCTTTGATGTAATCTTGTATCTAACAAACGCCAATGGCCACGTTGTTCAACCTTTTATTATATTTATACAAAATAAAACAATTTATTCTTTATATATATTTTGAACACGTTTTAGTTTTTTTTTTATTGTTTCTTACTTATTCCCCATTTATTTTTACACGGAGACATTCCATTTATTATTTTATATTATAATTTATACTCTACGCCTGTCTCCAATATCTTAATAATTAAAGTTATTTATCACAGAATCTCCTAGTTGTACCAGAACTTTAATTTATTTAACTTTATTTATAAAGCATAAAAGTCCATGAAATATTTAAAAAAATGAAATAAAATCCGTAACATTATTACTCATTAGTTATTAATTAATATTATTATTTTTGTTTTTTATGAATTAGGTGTAAATTGTAGACAAAAAAAATATCTTATTTAAACTATACCTAAATAATATCATTGATTTTTAAACTCGAAATTAAAGGTTAGGATAGAGCAATTAATGGATAAGTGTGAATGTTTGATAGGTATTTATATATATAATATAAGTATTACTGTAAAAGCTGGTAGGTACTACAAGATTATATAGTAATGAAGTTATGAAGACTATTTTTATTTAATTCAGTTTTTTATGAAAAATAAGTGAATAACTGTAAATGTTTGAAGAGTTGCGATATTTTGAGAATTTGATATAATGTGTTTTTTGAATAATTAATTCCAATTATTATGTAACTGTAAATAGTATAATAATATGTACTATATTAGAGATGTCTATGAACATTTTCTTAAAGTAATATTAAATTTATTTAAATATTATTATGACTGAAAAAAATCCGTTGTCGTCTAATGTGTATAAAAAGCAACTCTAGTAGTCTCGCCGTATCCGTGGCGGCGGCAGAGACGACAGGACAGATGATAATAATAATAGTAATAATAATAATAATAATAGTAATAATAATAATGATAAATAATAATAATAACGATAATAATAATAATAATAATAATAATAATATAAGCAAATGTGACTAACGATTTTCAAAGCACGGTAGAATTTCCCAAGGGGCTCCATCGTGGCGTCGGTGGCGGCGGCGGCCGCCGCCTCCGCCGCCGCCTTCGTCTACGGCGGGCGGGGGATAATTTCAAACGCATTGCTCACACACACACACACACACACACACCTACACAAACGCACGCACACACATGCACGTACTACACACGTACAAGCGGGTCGAGACGCGCGGGGTCCGGCCTTGACAACAGAAACGGCTCCATCCATTATTATATATTATTATTATTATTATTATTATTATTATTATATACATGCACATATTATTATTATTTATATAATACAGCGCTCGCACACACACACACACACACACCCAATATAATATTATACACCGGCGCGCTTGCTCTTCGTATATATATATATATATGTGTGTACGCGCACAACGGCCACGACGCCATACTATTCTACATTAAATGCATATATGTGTACACATGTATATATAATATATAATATAATAGCTTTCCGTATAGGCTATATAGTAATTACTAATGCATGTTTTCTATCTTTGTTTCTGTGTGCATATATGTTATTATGTGTACGGTTTAATACCGGTGGAATCCATCCGTCCCCTTCTCCCGTATGGAGGTGTACACACATTATAATATGACTCGTAATGCATGTATGTGTGCATTATAATAATATTATTATTATTATTATTATGTACCCCGGACCTGTGTGCATGGCTGTATGTCGTCCTGGTCGTCGTCTGCAGCGACCGACGTCGACGACGGTGCAGTGTTAAGCCGGGTGATTCGAAAACAATATAATATAATATCGTAAAATTATAGTAATACACATTCGTGTAATAATATATTACGTCTATATATATGTACCCCGGTACCCGCGCGTTTCTATAGGAAAACACTATTGTTTCACCGGCAGATAATCTGTATTCCACTATCGGTTTTTTATTTCATTTTTTTTTTTTTTTCGTTATCGAATTAATACATTGGTTTATGATGTTCCCTATACAATATATATTATAATTTATATAAAATATAATTTATAACACTGTAACTAGGTACACAATAATACAAGCCCAGACGAACGAAGAGCGTGTCGAGTGCGATCGGGTGACGACGATCCGACCATCTATAGAACGTACGTCTATACGACATTATCATCATCGTCGTCATCGTATTATAATAATGCAGTCTGCCTCGTGTACCCACCTATACCCACAACCCACTTGCAAACCCTCCTTGCGCCTCGCGATATTGGCAAACGAATTATTGGCGACCGCATGGCAGGACACCAGCAGCGCTCGAAGTGAACGATATCCGAATCTGTTCTATAATTATAAAACCGACTATAATATATTGCACACAGTTTTGTGATGTTGTGCAGATATGTACGTCATCGCACTATCATAATTACAGACAAATCGGACATATATTATTCGAAGCACCTACAAAGTAGGTATAGAATCGTGTTTCAGTAAACACGGCCGATCGTGCATACAACAAACTTTCATTGTCGATGAAAAATTGGGGGGCGAGAGGACCGGTAGGTCAATTTCGATCGGACGAAAATAGATTATTTTTTACTAACGAATAACGTTCGACTATAGACTATAATATATATTTATTTTACCTATAGGTACAAATATTAACATCCGAAACGCCCTAACCCAAAAATAAAAAATAACATTGTATCTGCAAAAAACTAATAATATAATTCATAGTGCCCATATATTATACTGTACAAATAAAAACTGAGTTTCTGACAAATGTAAGTATACTTCAGTATGCCGTATGTACCTACTTATATTCTAATTTATAGGCGCCTATACCTTCTGTAGTTACTGCCCATTTATTACATTTTCTACATAATATGACAGAATTTTTATTTACTTTATATTGCTCGATAGTTAAGTGTTGCGGAGTCTTGAAAGATAAAAGAAAATAAATAAATGTCATTAAAATAATTAAACGATATTCCGTCTGAAAATATAACAAAATAATATGTGGCTAAATATTGTGCTTTTTACTGCCTTGCTCTTTTAATTCCCGCCAGGTTCTCAATGTTGTGACATTACACTTAAAACTTAAACGACAGTTACGAAAACTATATCCGCTTATCAATATTATTTCAGAATCCACTAATTATAAAAAAATGTAATCCTAACATTTTTTTAAAATATATAGTTGAAGTACAAAAACAGATATTAACGATAGTTAGATTACCACCTGTATAGGTAGTTGTTATTTTTGATTTTTGAATTAGTTAATTTTACACTAATTTTTACCAATGCCCTACAACAAAGGTGTCAAGGATGTACAAATGAACGTATAGTTTTTTATTTATTACGCGTTAGAATGTCGGATGAATAAAAACAGTAAATGAAGGTGTAGGCGTATTTTTAATAAAGCAATAATTTTATTATTTCATATTTGTACATTAATAACAATGATTTATGCATAATGCCATTACAACTATTTTCATAAAAATATAATATGCAAAAAGTAAAATGAATTTCTATTTATAAATATAGCACTTTTATGTTTTTTGAAATTTTGAACTGTGCATCTTTCTTGTGGCTGCGCATTTATAGGACATAGACTATACCTATCAACGAGTCTGACTCATCCAGACCCTGGACAATGAAAAATTAAAATAAATTTTGGTTGATATTTTGTGGCCAAATGTTTTTTTTTTATTATTATTACGACCAACTTTTCTGCAATCTGCTCGTCTGTATCCTAGTCTACTATTTTCAGTTGACATTTGGAATATAAATATATAATTCATTATAGTAAAAAGCATAACACAAAAATGTATATTAATTAAGACAACTTAAAGTAGTTTCAGTGAATCATACTGGGTTATGGTATGCTGAAAACAAAATATAATTAATGTGCATTCGTGCATGATAATATGTTGAACGATGATAATATAATAATTAATTTAAAATCGAAATACCTATTCCATTTGTCGTTAAGATCTCCTCGGATTAAATGTGGAATTTGCTGTCTTAATATTGTATTGCAACAAAAAATTGTGAAAAATATTGAATTTAAAATTGTAATTTATATTAAAGCTTTTGTATACTACTAAGAAGTTATTAACTATGCATACTTTAGTTTGTAATTTATTGTATAAATATAGTTTTAATATAATATAATATAATATTGCCACATATATTTACGGTTTTTTTTTAGATATCTAATTATTATAAACTGAAAATTACCAAAATAAAACGATAATAAATTCATATTATATTGAAAATACCTCAGGGTTATTAATTTTCTGAAGATGTACATCAACCTCCTCCCCACACAAAAACGCCATTGGTTTTTTTTAATATAAAACCATATTTCTATAATATAATATATTCTCAGTGATATTGAAAATATGTGTCAATATATATTATAATATTTATAAAACCATAAATTTGATCGTTGCAAAGAATTTTAATTATGCTTCTGAATAAATACTTAAAGAACTTTGATACTAAAATAATTTGAAATACAAATTCACTGTACCTACACTTTTCAGCTAGACAATTAAAATAAATTATTTGGCAAAAAGAATACATTTAAAGTTGAATAAAAAAAAAAACTCAATATTTAAACTTTTATTTAATTCAGATCATTTATATTTGTCCTGCAATTATGTGTGTTCTTATTATTTTTAATTTAAAAGTTTTTGGTTATTGGGAATTGAACAATTAACATAGATTGAGATAATATATGACTAAGCATTTGTAAAACCAAAATGTTATTATTCATCAGTAGTTTTCGATAAGATTGCAAAAATGAGAGGACCTAACCAAGGGTTTGAAAAAATTTTTTCATTGAAATTATGGAGAATCGTAAAATTATTGAACCTAATCATGTTCTTACTAATACAACAATTATAGTATCTATCCTAAGAGTCATTTATAGACAACGCAGAACTTCATTTTTAATTTTCTTATGTAGGTCGTAGGTATATTGTTTGGAATTATATATTTTATAGGCATACATAATACAAAAATATATTAAATAGAAGATATTATTTTATACTATTTGTTTAAAAAAATGTCCTCGAGGACATAAATTTATGACTATTGTTAAATAAATGGTTGTAGAGAAATGAAATTATAATATAATTCATTTTAATGTATCATAATATATTATATCTCTTAAGTTTATACATGACATGGTAATAAATAAAATAATATAGTACCAATTGGTATTTTTCATATATTGATTAAATAAAATTTTAAACGTTAAAACTATAGATTTGTTGAATGTGTTTTAATATGTTTATATGAATTATAAAACTAATAAAAAACAACCTAAATCAGTTAAATTACAAAGTAAAACAGCTGCTTGTGTGGGTAATTTAATTTCAATATAATATATTATGTTATCATTATTTATGATACATATAATTGTATGCTTTAAAATTAGGAGCAATTAAAATATTAACCATATTTTAATAGTTTTTATTAAATAGTAATTAATCTAACTCCTTGATACTCTTTTCATCTATTTTATCAAAAAAAAAAAAAATAATAATAATGTAGTAAAATCTTCAATATAGTAATTAAAACTTATCAAATATCGAATAATTTAACACATTGTTGAGTGACAATGAGATTAGAAAATAAATAAAAGTATAGCAAATGTTAGTGGGATAACATAGTATATGTATTTTTATTTTTTAATGCACACGCTATATTTCATAGTGCCTAATAGACCTTGGGCTAGTATTTAATAATATTTTTTTACACGTCATCACCAATTGTCATAGATTAACTGTATTAATGTTTATCTAATATATTTAAAAGTTGTAAGTTTGTAATTAATTTTCCAGGACTTGACACGTAAAAGCTCTACAGAAAAAACATCTCTCTTCCAAATAATAAACTAGAGTTCATTGAAAATCTAAACTTATCAGTCATCATAATATTTTCTCATATGATATTTAAATATAAGTTTGTATATTATGTATAAAAACAATAGTTTATAATAATTAGTGGTTTTTAGATTTTGGAATATTCATAACAAAAACAAATCTAAAAATAACAGAAATCTATTAAAAAACTACAAATGTTTAATCTCAATTTTACATAATATTAATCTTCAAATGAAAATGTTGTGCTCTTGACAGTTAAACAGTTTTGTATTTTCTAACTGATTTTAATAAATAAACAGAAATTTTAAAGGACTTCATCTTGTAAGCTTGCCAATAACTAACGAAATAATGTAAACAAAAAATAAGAAGGGTTTAAAAATGTTCATATACAAAAAAAAATCACCAAAAATATCAGGGTTTTTATTTGATTTTTATATTCGTATTTTGTTAAATTTTATTTTATTTAATAAATAAATATCAATAACATATAATTATATTAACATAAAGGTATGGGTAACAGTAGTAATTGACTATATTTTATAATTAATAAGTAAAATACATCAAAATAATATGCGTTGAAAACAATAAGATAATTGTATTGCTGTTGGTAATTGGTAACTTCATATTAATTTTCAAAACAATTATGAATATTTGACCTATCGTTTCCTTATGATTCGTCAACCGAATTTAATAGAATAAATATGTTAAAATAAATATTTAAATGAGTTTAAATACATAGTTGGTTTTTACACAATATTTAAATTTTTAAGAGAATTATGAGTATGTAAAGCTTGTTCATAACTCGCTTAAAAATTAAAATGTCGTAGTTATAGATAATGTAAATAATAATTTGTATAAATACTTAATATTTACATAATAAATAAGTTTGATCAGAATCTATATAGTTTTTTTTTCTATTACGCAACAAATATTTTATACAATCTATATAAAATAAATACCATACAAAATACACATAATAAAGTTATCATTATCAAAGACAGGAGTGCTTGAGTGAAAGATGGCCATTGACATTATTTTCTAAAATTAATTTATTAATTTAAGGTCTCTGGACATTCACGCATGAGCTAACGAAAATACGACATGGATCGTCAGGGAGAAAGAATGAAATAAATGTTATGAAAAAGATTTTGAAATATTTTAATACAGATATTATTAAGAAATGAGAATCTACCTATAAAAGATAATTATTCATTAGATCACTATGATATAATAATTTCGTATAGATTAAATCTATAGGTTTAGAGTTATATCAACTATACTCAAACTGGCATTCTGCTGTATACAACATTAATTAATAATATTATAACAAGCTATTTAGTATTTGATGCATTTATTTATATCTACATATTTTGTTCGCAAGTATTGAAGTAAATCGGTTTTGTATCTGTTTGTTGAAATAAAAAAAAAACCTGTAATACATT
>PVMI01041457.1:0-15666 GCA_008528875.1 Aulacorthum solani | reverse complement strand
TGCATAGACTAGAAACAAATATGTAGAATTATAAAAATCCGACCTCTACTTATAACACACTAATTTGATACAGGTTAAGTTAGGTATAGATAAATTTTGTTAAATTATAACGAAACGAACTTTATGTGACTTGCAGACTTATTGCTTGGACATAATTTATTTATGTATATATTAACCTACATTCAGCGGACATAATTTATTTATGTATATACCTACAATCAGCACACACGTTGCTGCAGATGATTGTAGTATCATGACCAGTGTTCAAATTGGCAAAATGATAGCAAGGGGACTCCCAGTTTACTTTAAAAAAAATACCGTCCTCGTCACTACTTTGTATGCATTGTTGAACCACTAGGGGCATAGAAATTAGAAACGAGATTAAATTATTAATATCTTGTAAACGTAAATGTAAAAAAAAAAAAACATAAATAACGTCTAAGATAAAAATAGAGGTAAAAATAATAAACGACGGTTTTTTAATTGGTACGGCTATATATAATTAATTATATCGTAATCGAAAGATTTAATATAATATAAGCCTGCAGCTGCTGTAAAAGGAACAAAAAAAAAAACACTTCTCGTATGTCTGTAACGAATTTATAATACCTAATAATTTGCAAATATCGCAAGAGATTTAGGATTTGACGTTTCCTAATAAACCGTGTACTTGAGCTTTACGCTTTTAGCATAATCCAATACGATAAAAACGTATCTGAAGCATTATATTCTGACGTGTATATGGTGTATGGTATTGAAAGAATCTCACCGTTTCTGCGAAAACACGGAAAACGATTATTCCTTCAAAAATTGTTTTTAAATTTATTTATTCAATACTGTTATTTGTTATTATTTATTATCTTATACATTTAGCTATGACGCCGGATGCAGCGTCGAGTAGGTAATCGAATTCAAACTACCGCATACTTGTTGGCGTGAGGTCCTTAGGGATAATGTAAATTTAAATAAAATCATCAGAAAGTTTTCGATTAGCTTTTTAGTGGTTGATATTTTAAGCACGGTGGCCAGAAAAGTTTCATTTCAAAATTTCACTATGTGGTTTGCAGCCCTATTGAAAATATTGTAGACAGTATGAACATTTTTATTTTTTTTTTAAACTTCTGCCAAAAGTTTAAGCTAAATGATAATATATTAGTATATTTACCTATTACACTCATTTAACAGCCTTGATTATTTTATGTACAATTTCACATGGGGGTTTGATGTAGGAACCGATACAAAATTATATTAAGGCGCACATGAGCGGTACATTATTTAACATGGGACTTTGCTGATATATTTGCACACAATATTGAACAATAAATAAAATTATAGCTAATGAGAGAATGATTAAGAAAACATAATATATGTTATAAGGTCGTAGAATGGCCGCCCATTAGATGGAACTCCGCACGTTTCCGACACGATTTATTATAGGTTGTATCAACAAATAAAAGTAGACACATAACATGAACACGAATAGTTTTAGACATTTAAATTTCCTAGATTTTTTTTATATTGCATAATATTACATTCAATGTTTTTTATTGTTCTTGAAATGTATTATTGCTATGAACTGAAGTACCTCCTTTTATGGTTCAGAAGAGTGGAAGACTACTGCGTTTAATGTGTGGCGTTTATTTTTATAGTAATTCTATTTCGTTAACTTAAACGATAACTGTTGTAAAATTGTAAAGTATATAAAATAATATTATGCATTGTTTTTAATATCACCCCAAATGTCACGTATTCAATAAATTTCAGTCAGTGAAAAAATATATTAAAAATAAAAAAATTACATTTATTTACCCAATTAGATTGAGCGGAGGGATGGATGTGTTAATCTTACATAGTAGATAATCTTATTGTTGTTGTATATGTGTGTTACATGACTTTTATGTAGAAGAAACTTCAATTTATTTTCTGGTAGGAAAGTAAAATATATATAGTAAGTAGGTACTTTTGGGAAAACAAAACTAAAAATTTCTCAGTATTATTCTTAATAATTTGGAAAAACAAAAATACAAGGTAGGGTACCTCAGCAGCTTATAAGCAAAGTGTATATTGCTAAAGAACTCAATGAAAATGCTGTTCTATGATTGGCTCTAATCCCAATGAGATAATGACTTCGCTATCAGTCATTAGATTCTGTTCTGGGTTTTGAATGTTTTAAAGACGTTTTAACTTTTAATTGAAATTTGAAAATTAAAAAACCAAAAAAAATTATTAAATTAAATCGTAGGAGAAATTTTGAGTACCGTTAACATCAGGTCAAATTTAACATGTATGGAAGATATCAATAATTGTTTTTCTAGATTTGGGGAGTTGAATTGTACTCATTGCAATTTTTAGTTTTAATATTCAATATTAATACATTTCACACAATTAATATATATATTATATATATTTATAGGCTCCTAAAAACTTTTTAAATTCATATTGTATGTATATTTTTTTTATTTTTTATTTTTACAGACAATTATTTCTATTGTGTTTTATTTTTAGTTACTATAACCAACATATTCTGTTTGGAACATTGATTTCTCCTGAAATAAAAATTTGATATTAAATTTAAAATTGATATGGTTTTTTGGTTGATACATAATATATATTACATTATTACATAATATGATACCTTTAGAAATGAGTAAATGTTTCTAGTCTAATATAACATTTTTATTTCAGAATAAAACACTGTTTCAAACAAAATATTGTGTTAGTTATAGTAACTAAAAATAAAAAATAATAGAAATAAATGACTGTGAAAAAAATAAATATGAATTAAAATTTTAAATATTTTAGGTGCATATAAAAAAAATATGTATGTATATTGACAGTGTACAATACGTATTAATATTGAATATTAAAACTAAAAATCCAATAAGTCAATAAATCAACTCCCCAAATTCAGAAACCCAACTATTGATATCTTCTATACATGTTAAGTTTGACCTGATGTTAACAGTACTCCCAATTTCTCCTAAGATTTAATTTAATAATTTTTTTTGGAAGTATCATTTTTGGTTTTTAATTTTAAAATTTTAATTAAAAGTTAAAACGTCTTTAAAACATTCAAAATCCAGAATAGAATTTGATAACTGATAGCGAAGTCGTTATTTCATTGGGAATAAAGCCAAACATAGAACAGTATTTTCATTGGGTTCTCTAACAATGCACACTTTGCTTATATGCAGTCTGGCACTCCAATGTTCGAATTTTTAATTTTTTTTTAAACTCTTAATATTGTACTATAGTTATTAATATGTACCAATTCTTACCAACAATTTCAGAATTTGTACTTAAATATTTCCCCAGGAAAAATCAACTTTTCCACTGGGGTGGCAGGGACCGGCAGGGTAACTCATGCAAAACCAGTTTAAAAAAAATCATTTTCTTGTTTCATTTTAATTCAAAAACGAATAACGTATATAATTTACATTTTCACCAAATATAATATATTGTATTAAAATAATAATTCTATACATGGCATATAGTTTTCAAAATATGGGCTGTTGACTCTTTTTAAGTCGTATTATCGTTAAGTACTTATTAAATATCAAACAAATCCAATGTTTTCGAAAATTTGATTCAAATTACCAAATATAGCACAATATACATTGCAACTTACTCAATCTCGAGGTACACTTAACAGTCAATACCTACAACAACTGTACAACGGAGAGGTTACCTGTTGTTCTGTTACCTACTTTTGTTGCATTTTGTTTTTTTGTCTGTTCGCAGGTATATTATGTACTTATTGCAGTTTATTCATAAGTGTATAACTATGAGGCTTTATTATTATAGAAGTGCGGTACAAAAAAAAAAAAAAAATCGCATGAAAAAGTTAATGATCCGGCGTTCCGGGTCGTGGCGGAGATGGTCATGCTACTATAATCATGACATTATATACATGAAAAAATCCTCGCTGGTCGGCTATTATAATATGAATAAATACGTAGATAAAATTACCAACGTATAATATGATACAATATGATAATATTATGTATCGATCACCCTCCTCCACATCACCAACCCAGTCAGCCCACCGTCCCATCATCTCTATACAAATGCTCGCAAACAAACCATGCTACCTAATCATTTGTCCCGTTTACGTCTGTTCCCATGATTATTTCCACGTCAAACGAATATCTGTGTAATAAAATATAGTATTATATCCATAGGTATAATAATGTATAAAAAGGTACATATATTGAATTTATTTATTATTATTATTGTATATATATATATATATAATGTATATTTAATGCAACAATCGATACGCTACCTACGATAATGGAAACATATATAATAGTATACATACAGGTTGATTTAATCTTTGTGAATTTGATAAAATATGATTTGTATACTGGCTAAAGCACAGGTCTGACATTAAAACTTTTTTTTATGTATTTTAAATAACGACTAAAGGTAGTTTTTCAGTGTTTCCTAGAAATGCGGATATTTAGTGTTTTTTATTATTTTCATTCGTGTACGGCGTATTTAAAATTAAATCATAAGAGCAGTGAAAAAATGTAATATCAGAAGTGCATATATTGAGGTATATACTATATATATTAAGTACAGAGGCAGGTACCTACCTATAAATTATGATACTCATGGTGTATTTATGTCGCGTGCAATTCAGTTCGTAAGAACTTGAAATACTATTATACTAAAATAAAATCATAAATAAAAGTATATATTTTGTTCAATATGTTTTGATTTTAAAATTTTACGGAATCGTTTGAGAACATTTTCTACTTCAAAGTAATATTACATGGTGTTGCCATTTAAAAAAAAAAACAGTAAAATAAATAATTATTATGATAAACAATTCAATTTTTAGATAGGTATACATCGCACTTATAGTGTTATTATAGGCCCTATATTTACCTAGTATTAATCACATAAATTAAAATTTAATTTTTATTGAAAAAGCTTGATTGATAGAAAAAAATATTTAATAATATGATTTTTTTTTAGAAGCATATAGCAGTAGAAAAAAATAAACAATCATACACATTCTCTAAAATGCATTTACTATATTATGATTACTGACTATAGTTATAGTTATTTAGACTGAGAATAAAAGATGTTTGTTTTCCTTTATGAACAACAAAAATTCTTTCCGCATAGTCTAATATTAAATACGTATTTATTTAGAAGTTGATTAACTTTTCTTATTTTGTTGTAATTTAAAAACGAATAAATATAGATACTTGAAATTTACACCATAAGTTTGTTTATCAATTGCAATATACTAATACACTTGATAACATTTTCAAAATATTTTGACTTGCTTTGAGTTGTAATCAATTTTTTTAGTTTTTTTTTATAAAAACAATAAAATTCTGTAATAAGCTTGAAAATTAAATGTAAAGCTCTTCATACATTGATACAATATCAATTGAAAAATATTCAAAAGACATAGGCACGTTTTTGTTTTATAAGCATTTAAAGTTCAAATTTTGACAACATTTATCAAATTAAAAATGTGCAAATTATTTTAGTTAATATTATTTATTAAATGTTCAATTTTTATAACTAATGATCAAAAGTTTAAAATAAAGTTGCACACAAGTAGTTAATTCTGTAACCAAAAAATCTAAAAATATGTAAACACAGTTTTTTTTTAGTTATTTTATGATCAAATTTGGACGAAATTACATGTTATTAAATAACCAGGAATAATGATTTAAGTTATTTTGTTGTAAATTTAAAAATACTATTAGTGGGTGCTTGCAACTTTTAGAGTATATTTTTATATTTTATACACTCAATGACTTTTCAAATGTAATTTTTTTGGCTCAAATGAACTTAACCAACTGTAGTAATAATGATACAAATACCCATGAAGATGGAATATGACTGGATATGTTTTGAGACAAGAAGAGAAGCTTCTACATATTATTATTATAATAGAAGAGAAGATAAATGGCAAAAGAGACCTATTTTTTCGTTAGCTATTCTTGTCTTAACTGTCCGTATATATTTCAGATGACTACCAGAAAAGATTTTTTTATTGTGGTGAGAAATGGTACTATGTGTATTGTGTATCTATCATTTAGACTATGAGTTGTTTCACGTTATGGTTCAGGTTTAGTTATTTGGTTCTTTATTTCGTTTGTAGACGATTTGAAAGGAAATTATTTAAACTCAGTGGTGTCTTAGAACTGAATTTCGGGAGGGGGAGGGTTATCTCCAAAATACAACCATTAATGTCACTGTTAGTATCTTAGATTATTGGAAAATGGGAACTCCAACAAAGTTCAATATACCGCGAACAAATATTGGTTAGGAAGTTTTGTCTTGGTACGTTTCAAATAGGTTAGTGCAATGTTTTGATTTTGCCGATTTTGTGTAATTGATTAGGTCTACCGTTTTATTGAAAAAAGATGTTGCTGACTTATGACCGCAGGTCTATAGCCGAAGCGTTCCGATGGTTAACTTACGATTTAATTTGTTAACCTATACGTATAAAAATTAATGTCCCTTTGTATATTGTCTCTTATGCTTGCTTAAATGGAGCATTGACATTTTTGTTTATAAGTGGTTCCTATTGGTTACATTAGAAACATAAATACATTTAGTGTAAATTAGTGTTTTTTTTTTTTGTTATTTTTTTGCCATTGGTTAATCGGGCAGATCAGGTACAAGCATGTATCAAATCAAATTTTCGCACATGTGGCCGAGTTGCACTGATAGCCGTTCATCGGCGTCTCCAAAATTAAAATGAAAAAACAAAAATAAAACATATTATTCATACAGAGAATGCACCTAGCGGGGTCCGCCATCCACCGCTGGCGGAATGTCTACCTAATAGGATACTGCTCTCATAATCACAAGCGAATCTCATATTATAGAGTTTGCATTTTTAACGGTCACGGTTATAAATTCAAAAATTATAATTACTAGTGTATTCTAAATTAAATGTAAGCGTTTAAGTTTATATTAAAATACTAACATATTTTAATAGTTTCTTTGTGCATTCAATGATGTAAATTAAAATATATTTTGTATGTTTATAAGAAGTTGCAGCCTGTAGGTACTGTTGTGAACTGAATCAACATATAAAACACAAGAAGACTATTTAGTGTGAGTGTGTATTGAATGACGTTTGTTGTTCGACTCGCAGTAAATAAAAATAAATAAAAAATGACTAGGTATTCAATAACATAGAAATAATCTACAAAAAATCATTTTTCATTTGAAAATGGATAATAAAAATGTTATTGAAAGTTTAGAGAACACCCTGTATGATAATGTATAGTGTGTATTAAATATATATATATATATATATGGAATTCATAAGTATCAACTATAATGTTATATACACCAATATTTATGTACAGTTTACACGTACCTATACATGATGTGTATCCGTATTTGTCATTTACTGCAAGTATGTCTTATCGGAAAGCATCTCGAGCTTCCACAAAAATCGAGTGCAATTTCCTATTTTCACGTAATCTAATTTCCTACGTCCAGACGCGTTCGGATGTAGGGGAAAAAAACATTTCTAGAAATATTTTTATACTTTTCCCTTGGAAATAAATATAGCTATCTACAATTAAGGTTTTCTCTTACACACAACACTGATATTATTATGGTGTATATAATATATAATGTATATAATATATATATATATATATTACATATACTATAAATGGGTCATATTTTTCATCAATTCGCGTTACAACGGCGTAGTGTCGGGGGAAGACTCTCTTTCAATTTCGATTACCAAAATATGGTTTAAATCCAATTCTCGGCGTATATACCTATTACGGCAATGATCGTCTAACCGTATTTGTATCACCACCGTGCGTGTATTACCTATATATATTTTATTTTCTGCCGCTGCATCGCCATCCGGCACGCGCCACGCGCAAATATAAGAGTCATGACTCATGAGTGTGCTGTATATAATGATACGCAGTAATATATATTATTGGTTCTCGTTTGTTATTTTTTCATCGTTTGTCAAAAACGAATTCGGCCACAGTGTGTAATAACACCATTTTCGTTCCGGGTATACGCGATTGTGATATATATATATTTAAGTACACGATGTATAAAGAGAACTTTTTTTCATCGAGACTAGAAGATTTTTAACATCCCATCCAAAGAAAACGTCGTTTTGTTTCCACGGTATCGCTGTTTGAATTTTAATAACGGTTCCGGAATCGACTCACCAAATTTAGTTTTATACTAATACATATTATTTTAATGAATTGTCTTGTACTTTATGTGCACACGTAGGTATATGTACTTAATGTATTGTTATTTTAACCGTTTTGCCATTGACGAAAGCGTTTTTGGATATGTGTTTAATATTGAAGCCTCGAAATGTGGTCTTCTCTTGATCCACCGATGATTAACTACTGTAACAAGCAAATGAAAATAGTAATCTGACATGGTCTGGGGCAGAACTAAAGTTTTTTTTTTTGGTAACACAATATTATTTTGATGTAGAAATAGAGGTTAATAGCACAAAAATAATACATTTTGCAAAAATGTTTATCATTTCAAAACTAATAGCTCAATGTACAGCTTAAAATTGAAATGGGACCATAATCAGAGTTTGGTTATTATCCCGTTCACCATACAAATTACTTAAAAATTATAATATAATATTATTAATATTTTTAGCTTTATATTGCCATATCGGTGTATTGAATATACAAAATATTGAAATACAATGTTAGTAGAATTTCCATATTAAAAGGCCATGATAATATTATGTCTTATGTAGTTACATTGATACTTTATCTGAAATTACAATTTTTTTTTCATAAACAAAATATGTACCTATTAAATTATAAAAGTATACATAATTAATAATTTCGATCAAGCAAGAATAAAATGTCAACTTAAAATGTTTAATTATACCTAGGTAATTATTATATGTAAATAATAATGAACCTTTAACATTATTTTATTAACCACTAAATACATTTTACAAACACTTGGCAATTTTGAAATTGTCTTGATTAATATTTGCAAATAGTTAGGCGTATGTAGTATGTAGTATGTATATGAAGCTCTTGAAGTACTTTTAATGCTCTGAAAAGTATAAAAAACTCTTGTCAATAAAGTCAATATAAATCCTCAGTTAATTTACAATCAAAAAAATGAAACGATATTTTATTATGAAAAAATAATTGAAACAATTATGTTTTTCATGAGCTTTGTGTGCCTAGACATTTTTTTAATTTCATAAAATATAAGTGCGTCAAACTTATATAGAAATGATATTGATTTACAATGTACAGTTTACAGTAACGATATCATATTTTTATATCAATTCAAGTATTATGTACAATTAGGCCAAGAGATTATTTTGTATTTAAATGTTTTTTCAATGATTAATATTATAAAAATAACTTTATTCAGAGTAACTATCTGGGTTTGAAAATTAATAAGTAGATTTACAATTAATTCCGAGAATAATATATTTTTTTATTTATTTAATACCAGAGTATTTGAAGGGTTCGGTAAATAACCAAATAACTCCTCTTTTTTTTGGAAAACAACTTCTGTATGAGACTGTATCAGAAACTGCTCTGAAATCTGCTTCAAATAGATAGGCAAGTTGGAGAAGAAATGTATCAGACATGCAAAGAACACAATATGATGACACATAAATCATAAATGCTTTTATAAAAAATTATTTAAAGGTAAGACTTTAAAATAATGTATTGCTATGGATCTATATATTTTTATCTTAATTTTAAGTGTAATAAAATTTGTTTTATGTTTATAATGTAAAGTTTTCAATGGTGGATTTATCTGGTTGTTGCACCGAACCCTTAATTTTTATTGTGTATAAAGTACATAAAAAGTAAATGGTAATTAAGTAAATATTATAATTATAAGTACGTAATTATTAAACAAACTACGTAGTTTGTGAATAAACAAATTTGAACATTTTTGAATATTGAAAGCATTTCCTCTGCTATATGCAATTTATTAAAAACTATATTTTAAACGGACTGTGAATTTCTATTATAATATTGTCATCACTTTTATGTTATGTGAAACTGTTTTGATTCGACTACAGTTCTTTGTTATCGGCGGAAGGCAGTCTTTTCAATCCAATGACTAAAGTAAATCAAACTTTTCACAAAATTGTGAAGAAAACATAAAAAATAATAATCGAATCCAAGAGAATAATATACAATCTTTACCGTTTTTTAGTAACGATTTTCTCTTTTAAATAAATGAAAATTAAATGTGCTATGATTTTAATTTGTATTGGCTGAACTAATTATCGAGCAGCTGCAGTATATATTGTGCGGGTGGGGAGCGAAAACCTTTTTATTTTAATTTAAAAGTAAACAAAGTTGTTTGGATATGGAATTACTTTTCGTCGGTATAATGCTAGAGTGCGATTTCGATGACAAAATAATAGTAAAAAAAAAAAAAGAGTTTAAATTTGCTGTGCATTATTATACTAACTATACCCTGTGAATAAATAATACCGTAATATTATACGTGGCGCATGATACACAGTTAACGATTGTATGACTATATTTTTTGAAAACATTTCTGGGTGGTTTCAACCCCCTCCTTCACGTATGTATGTAGCCATGTAGGTATGTGTGGGTTTGTGGTATATATTATAATGTTATATTAGTGCCTTATACACACAAGTTCTACACAGATAATTAGATATTCGTGTTTTTCGATACGACTACTAACAATATATTTCATTTTCGTTACCTATGCGAAATACGATTATACGAATAATGAAGGTAATGTATAAATCGTGCACTTTACATATTTTGAGCTCTAACTTGAAAGAACCTTACCATTATCAGGAACGTTTAATAATTAATATTATAATATGTTTCCAGACGCGTGTGAAATAGGTACTTAGATTTAGGTACCTACCTATTGCGTGTTACACTTAGTTTATTATATTATGTATAGTATACTAATATAACAATTATTTTAAAACACAACATTAACATAGAAATTTCATACATATTTTTTTAGTCAGAATTCAGAATGATATGAAATAACGTCTTAACTTTAAATAATAAAAAATTTTAAATGCTCGTTTGCAAAGCTATTAAATGACTATATATTAGGTACCAGTGTATGATTTCGTATTTTGTTGTATACCGTTGAATACTATATGTAATATTATGGACGTATATGATTTATATATCATACTATCACTATAATATATACGATCAGAGTTCATTAAACTGAAAGTATAATAAATTCGATAGAACTTTATTTTATAAGACTATATTCTCCCACGTTTAAGTTTATAGAAATCATAACATTATTATAGTATTATTTTTTCAATATAGATAAACGAACATTTGAATGTGTATTATTATACATATTATTATATACATTTATTTTATATCAGGCATGCAATGTTATTTATATACATAATACGCTTATGATATTATATTATGATTTTTAAATATATTAAATTCATAAATATATAATATATCTAGTATGGTATATTATAATGGTTGTTACCATATAAGTTTGACGTGTTTCATACAACGTATACCGAATAGAAAGATGTATCATTTGTCGTACTTCTGATTGAGTGTTTTGCCCAGGGTGCGCCAGTGGACTTTGACACTTTGTTATTTACTATGAAATTATGAAATACCTATTACTATTTAGAAATTTGGAAATGTACAAACATTGGATAATATAATATTATAGTAATTTACAATATTGTCTATAGTGTAAAGCGTTCAAGAATCTATTATATCCTTTGTATTTTCCGAATTTTTAATTTAAGTACCCACCTTCATGATTAAGTGGTGAGTAAACATGGATAAACTATATTTACTTTAATTTAGTAACCTGCTACAGAGCAAAGAAATATTGAACATACTTAATACAATAGAGAAATGATAACCAGACTTTAACTACAATACCAGTACATAAACTGTATTCCAAAAAATAACACAATGCGAAAAAGCCAACATTGAAACTATTCACTATTGTAGACTACTACAGAAATATAAAAAAAAACTGACTCTGCTGTACAGCATGTGTCTAGTAAATCAGACCTCGTCAATGAGTAAGCTCTGTAATAGCCAATGGGTGTGTTATAATATTTGAATTCAATAATATATCATAAGAAATCTGCAGCGTATATTGTATTATAGAATGGTATTCAATCGAAAAACGATTCTGAGTGGGGACATGCATCAGTCTATATTTCCGAGGAAATTTTATTATATATTTATATTGATATTTTTAACTTATTATTCTAGTAATATTTTTCTATCTTTCTATTTATAAAAATATAAAGTTTATTTTTAATATCAAAAAAGTCTCATATTTTTGTAGTATTGAATAATTTTGTAAAAATTTAAATTTTATGGAAAATAATAAATTGTGACTATGCATTTTTTAATCACAATACCTACTAATTTTATAAGTGCTAATTTGCTTTCAGAAACCAATATCAGAGTTGAATGTTTAAGCTAGAAAGCGGTGACACGAGAAAAAAAACACTTGCATCGTTTTAAAATCAATAGGTACCTACATTCATTGTTCCACTCAGAATCTTTTATGTTGGACAAAAAAAGCATTAATTAATTAGGAATCGCAGAACATGTCCTAATACCTAATTATAATACCTATAATATGTATACTGCAAAAAATATAGCAAAAAATAACCGTTGCAAAACCATTGGAAATAATGGAAATATTAAAATTTATTAAATAATATTAAGAATCAATTTTAACTTAGATGTGTTATATTTAATATATTATTTACAATAAATACAGCCTATGTGAATTGCTATATTTTATACGAAAGAACGATTATACTTAATTACCTACATAAATTTAATGTGAACCTATATCTATAACTACAAACATAATAAAGACGTTTCATTAAAACGCGTGGGTAATGAGCTTAGCCGTTTCAAAATCTTTTGTAATTGAGAGTTGGTAATTAAAATTGAAGATATTAATTGTTTGTTTCGTTTCGCGTCCATCCACCCGCGTAAAACAAAACAGTTTTTAACGCGACAGGTGTGCAGACTTAGTCGTATATAGCACTAATGAGGGTAAAAGTCGTAAATAAACAAAGTAATGGCTCGCGAAATAAGTCTATCCAGACGGGAAAAAAGCAATTCAGCGGATATTGTATATCGTCGGAGCGAAAAACGTTGGCGCCAGGCGGAGATGACAGAATACACACATACATATTATTATCATTGAGCAATATTGTAAACAATAATAATGTATACTCAAATATATATATAAAGGTATTATTTAAAATATATTTCCATCGATGATTAAGGGTCGGCAGTGGCAACGAATATTTTTTATTTTTATTATTCTGACAGCGTTTATTACGAAAATGTTTTTTAAAAAAAGTAAGCATAAGCAACACATTTTTCTTTCTAAAAAATAGAACTTATAGTGGAGTTGATATTATACAATAACTCTTTATCTATGAAGATTTATCTACAATATTATTATATTTACTGTTAAAATAGCAATTTTGTGTTACAATATTAAACTTTACAAGTCCTACTTATTAATAAAAACCCGATGTCAGTAGTTATTTGCTAATCCCAGAGATATTTTACAAGCGGCTGAGGAGTCTCGCACGTGATCTTTCGATCAGTCGAACGTGAAACGTGTCTATTTTGTGTTTGGTAAGAGTAGATAATATAACTTGTGACTCTTGAGCCCACGACTACACGAAATCGAAACAGATAGTGGTTAATAAAATAATAATATAATACCGAGAATTTTTGGGTTATTGCGTCTTATTTGTAATGGTTTTCTTAAATTCAAACTACAACTGTAATGAAAGTATAACGATTATACGATCGCATATACGGTTTTCGATTGAAATATAGAGTATTTCAGTGGTTCCCAAAAAATGCATCATGTCAGCCCGGGTGTCTTTACAAGACTATCGTAGAATATTATTTCGTTAAAGAAAAAATTTGAAAATCCAAGACATGGCGTGGGGACTATATCTTATCAAGTCATGATTTGAATTTGGAAGGTTACAGTGATAAATCGTCCGTTAAAGAAAGGTACCACTAGTAGAATGACTTTGGGAACTCCACTGGTACATAATAGTGATGAGTGACTGAACTTGTTATCGTATAGAAGAAACCATTAAACGGTTCACCGTAAAAGAATATTATAGCTCGTTGGAGTTTCACAAGTCTACTTTATTTTATTATTACATTTGACGTTTCAACGTAGTTTTTGCGTGTATGGCAAAAAAAAAATAATAGTCAAAAAACTGATTTATTTCTTAAAATGACCATTTAACTATATACGTGTTCGGACACTCTATTAATAGTGATAGGTCCATGGGGAAGAAAAGTTTTAAAAAGTATTTGGTCTACGAAGTTTTTTTTTACGAATTTTACAGCTATTATTTTATAAACAAAAAAGATTTACGGGATTTTCCTTATCCGTGAATTTACGGTGAAGATACATTGGTTTGCTTCAATACCTTCCACTCTTCATTCCTCACTCTAAATAATGTGTTTTTTTTTAGTGTCCATAATATGGCCATATCTAATATTATCATTTTGAACTTAAATAAATTATGACGGAGTCGGATGGTTGTAGGTATAACAATATTATACTATAGATAGAGCTGTCACTTATTTATTATTTTACAATTTATATTTTAATGTAGGTAGTAATTTTTATAAAGATCATCTGCCCATTACACATTAACACATATGTACAAAGTATGATCACACAACGTTACAATTTGAGTAACAAATTATTTTAATACATTTCATCACACGGAGATGAAAAGCAACTGCATTAAGACTGTACCTATTAACATAGCTAGGTAGCTAGGTAATGCAAATTATTGGCTATTGTAGAATAGTAAGAGGATATAATATTGAAGACTGTTGGTGTTCAGTTTTTTTTGGATAGTTGTAGGTAACATAACATGTTTTTTAATAGGTCGAAATTAGTATAAGTTATTTATGTTACCCACGTTATTGTCATATTATGATTCTAACCCCATAAGAACTCGGTGCGACGTAATATTGTTTTACACATTTTTGCAGAAATACTAATGTGAGAAGTTAATATTTTACCCCGACTATGATGAAAATATTTATAATTTTTTTCAAGTTAAAATTAAAAACAGTGACACGAATAAATAATTGTTTGTTTAATTAAAACAAAAATACTTTCTTTATTGTACTCAAGCGTATTAAAAAAGGAGGAAAAATTACAACATAAATTCCTCGTGGCGACCCATCATCCTTTTTTTCGGAAAACTTCCCAGTTTACTTTATGCTATTATAACTCCCGACAACTGAGAGAGAAGTAAAACAAAGTTAGAGAGAGATTTCGAAAAGGGCCGACTGTTATAATAATATATTATAAAACACCCTAAGTACTAACCGCAGTTATTTGCATGTATTGTTGTAAGGAAATAGCCCACGGGAGCTTTGCATTCCAATATCGGCTCCATGAATGTTCGGGCCAAAGTTTGGCCGAGCAGATTAAACTCATATGCATACAAGACTCGCTTTGTCTTATCATCCAGACCACAGCCGAATTTTTTTTCTTCTGATTTGACCTATTAAATAATGAATTAAAATAAAATTGTGTTATAAAGTTATTGTAAAAAAAAATATAAAAAAAATTTTTATATAAATATTAAAAATTTTT
>PVMI01041447.1:0-11641 GCA_008528875.1 Aulacorthum solani | reverse complement strand
GAAATTAATCATTATAATTTATAGCACTGTAGTTATGGACATTCACAAAGTATGCGTTTGAATGACGCCAATCGTTTTTGTATATACACAATGATTAATTACTAACTTCTCACTGGATAACGGACTTTTTTTTCAAAAATCATGACTTATCTTCACAATTTAAATATTCTAATATATACACTAAAGTAGTACAGTAAATTAAAAAAAAAAAATGATATTCCAATGATCTGTTATTTTAATTAAAATAAAATGCTGATTATTTGTATTAATTAATATCAAGGCGTTCCGGATAAATAAATATCTAGATGGTTGATATGTGACCCATAAAAATGTAATATTTATATAAATACATTTTATTTGACATTTGTGACAGTGCGTACTTCAGCAGTTATAAATTAAAAATGGAATAAAGCTACCAATTGTTTTATCAAGCGGCAAGCGCTGCAATTGGTTGGAATAATTATTCGATTATAACATAGTGTATAACATTTAACAATAGTAAAAGTAAATCATTGAACAGTATTTTAAACTAAATACCATTTTAAATACATAGTATAATTATCATTTTTTTTCCATAAAATAATTCATATAATTACTTGATTAACCAAGTAGGTAGGTATTTACTATCTTTGTTGTAGTATAGACTACACAAATTAAAGCTTCAGTTTTAAAGATCCTAAACAAATAAAATAAATATACACATTCATTTGATATATTATTATAACAATTTGGTTTGATTTATTCAATAAAAATATAATAGCTCTATACTCCATCTAAAAAAGTTGAACATATCATGGTGTTTATCAACTAACTACAAAAATTATAAAAGCTAAGTTATTAAAACTAAACATAGATCAATAACATATTTTCAAATAATTGTATTCTTAAAAATAATGATATATTATATTATGAATAATAATTCTATAAATCTATATAACCTAAAACAAATATAGGAAATAATAATATGAAAAATAGTTGAACTAAAACTTAAATAGGTAATTCATCTTTTATATAATTTTAACATTATTTTTTTTTAAAGCACCATAAGTGTCTGTATACTTAAGTGTCGTACATGACACACACTATATGAATATTTTAATATGTTATAAATACATGTTCACTATATTGTACGTTTTGATCAATATTCATATTATTATCATTAAATATACATTGTATAGGTACAATACATACCTACTCAATGATATTATATATTATATAATCGTATAATAAGTAAAAAATACAATCTTATATTTTATATAATTTGAAATTAAAAATTAATATGTATATATGAATGTTAAATGTTATATTATATACATATTAAAGTTTAATATTTTATGAAGATACTACTCTAAAATATTCTAACACTGTAAAAATAATGTTTCAAGTGCTTTACATTATATGATAATAAACATTGAACAGTAAAATATATTAAAATGTCAATATTTTAGCTATATACTTTCACAATATTATAATATTAATCAATAGGTACTACACAATTTGTTAAGCTGAATGGCTTGTAAAGTTGTAACTATGTAAAAACAACAAATATCCAAGGTCAAAGTATACACAGGTTATCACAGACAATATGCAATTTGTTTTCAATAATAATTTCAATCTATCATTATTTAAGATTGGACTAAATGTTGGTGTTATGGAATTACAAATGTAAAAATGATATAGACAGGATACAGCCTATAACAAATGGACTAAATTATAAAAATGTGACAGGAGAAGAATTAATTTCAGTGAAAATCAAAAACATGATTCGATAATTTCAAAGAGAAAAATGAATACAGGATATAGAAATAAAACCCAAACACCCATATCATTTTATCCCGAATTTGGTATCACATATAATATGTTTATGAGATTTACTGCAATCATTACTTAAGTTAACTAAAATACAATTTGTCTGGATACATTTATACAATTTAATTAAAATATGGCAATCATTTAATAACGGATTCTTGATATATTGATTTTAGATTTAAAATGCATATAAAAATAGTATTAGGTATTCAAACATTGAATTGGAACATAGAAGGAGTTGTTTTTTTTAGTACAAATAGTTTAAATGGAAACCTAGAGTTTGGTACAGCTTCTGGTCTTGAGAATGGTGGTCCACTCAGACGTTCAAAAGTATTGTCACGTTTGGGAAAATTAACCACTTTTGTTTTTAGTTCCATAGGCTTTTTACTAGGAGTAACTACCGGTACAAGGTTTTTGTTCCAATTTAAATCTTGATTAGTTTCTGGTTTAGGTAAATCTACAACAAATTTCTTAAAAGTTAAGGCTTCTTCAACTAGTATTCTTCTTGGAGGTAAGGGTGGAGCCATTCTTCTTGGTGGTATAGGTGGTCTGAACGATCCATCTATTTTACTCAGTCGAGGGGGAACTGGAGGAACATCGTTATTTTTTCCTAAAGTAAATGTTACTGGAGCAAAGACAGAATCATCTGCATCTCTTTTATCCATTTGAATAACTAGAGAACTTGATGAACTTAAATTTCTTCTGCCTTGGACATCCATATCTTTGGAGGATACTGATGGCACTCGTATTTTAGACTTTAAGCCGGGTGACTTAAGATTTAAGTCTGGCCATTTTCGTGGATACTTAGGAAATTGTTTGCTATTTCTTGGTTCAATTTCTAAAGATTTTTCATACAAATAGTTACTAATATCTGTATCTTTCATATCATTGAATGGATTTAAGTTCTCTAAAAACTTTTTTATTTTAGGCTCAACATTTAAACAGTATGGTTGATTTTGATATTGCTGGATTTCTCCAATAATTTCTGCCACTTTTCTCCGCTTATTAAAATTTATTAAATTTGGGTTGTTTGTTAAACAATCTGGATTACCTTCTTCAATATGCAATATATTTGTTAAATACATACCAATGAATGGCACACATGGCGGATTTATACTTCTCAATTTATCTTGATACTTTCTAAAATGATTATTACTCAAATCTCGAGCTTCTTCTAGAGCTCTATCAAGTCTAGCATTGACAGATTGCATTGTAAATTTTAGACGAAATACTGCAGCTGAACTCATAGCTGAAAGAACACCTAAGACACCATTGAAATTATTTAGTTCATCTAATGCCATCATTACTTCAATAAACCTTGATACAACCGCTACTCTCTCTTCAATATTTTCACACTCGACAACAGCTTTTTCAATCCAACGACTAAAATTTGTTGTACGTTTGATTAATCGAAGTAAATGTGGAGAATTTATTTCTTTGTCTTTTTTAGTCCACACAGATCCGACCAACTCTGAAGGTTTAACTGCTCTATAATTTTCAGATTCAATAAGAGTCAACTGTCTTGCAAATTCAATAGGATGTACTAGTAGAATGTTAAAATCATCATTTCCATTAAAATCCATATGTACTTCAATTGCTGGAGGTGGTGAATCAAATGCAAACGTTATTTCTTTTTGAGCTTCAGAAGTTTTTCTTTGAATGATTTTAATAACTGAATCCGCCCATTTTTTCATTGATTTTCCATTAATTGATTCTATAAATGCATGCAATTTATCTAATAGATATGGATCGCATTGATAATCATAATAGTGATAGTCGACCCAATGCCTAATCACATTTAATACTCTAAATTGAACAGGTACTAAATATTCTTTTTTAAATCGTTTTGTTTCATCTCGAAGACTAACTGAATCCATAGTTATACCAAATGGCTCAGGAATGTTATACCTTTCGATTAGAAGATCCATTAAATCATGAGGTGAACAAAAACTGCGATATGTTGTTAAGAATGTTTTTACAAATTTTGGATCAGCATAAATATGATATGTCAATCGTTCTATAAGTTTTAGCAAAATGGCACCTTTAATAAGAGGAACACCATTATTTTCTTTTTCCTCAAAAATTATATTAGACCGAGAATCAGGTTCAACAAATCTGTATTCTTCAATTGAAGGTAACCGTAAGGGAAATTTTTTATCTTCATCAAGTAGTATACTGTTTAAAGTTCTGTCTAGCATACTTTTTGTGTTCAGCATTATTAAATCAGCCATCCAATTAGCTTTATCTTGAAAAGAATTGGCAACTAATATTACTGGTGGCTGTAAGCGAGGGACTATTTCAAAAAAGTTTTTTGTCTCGTCTGTATCATCTCTATCAACAATTTCCACTTTTCTAATAAATAATTTTTCTTTTAATTTGAACTCAGATAAACCACCAACAAGTTGAGAACTGACCGATACTGAAGTCCTTCTGCTATTTGATTTACACAAAAGAAGAACACCATCAAATAAGATTGCTTTACGCTCTGAACAACGCTTACCTCCACTTGAAACTTTTACAAGAACTCCTTCTCTTATGAATTCTGTGCAACATTGACCCATATCTTTACCATCCCAACCATCAATAGCTTTTTGCATTTCATTCAGTTTTTCAATGGCTAACAATCGTCTAGGTGTTGCATTAATCTTAAGTCCAAATTCTTTGACATTATCTGGTAAGTTAACTTGATTTGCAGCTGATGTCATTTGTAATTGTAAAGGTCTTAAAATGCCTTCTACTTGTTCCAAACACTCTCTATCATGCTGGGAAGGAGAAAGTTGATGTAAAATTCTAAAATACTCAAAATAGAGAATACAATGCCACAGGGGTAAAAGCAACAATTTTGGAAAATAATATTTTACAGCTTCTTTAAAACCATAACCAGCCGATTGAAGTAAATTTGAAACTTCTGGTTTACCGATTAAATTCCAAAATATATCCCTACATTGTTTTTTAACAATATCATTTGCATAGCGTGCAAACACATCAAATTCTGCGGCTTCTGCTAACTCTTCAATACAACAACCAACTGTAGCTGATTTATCCTCTGCAATTTCCAATATATCTTCAATAGAACTTAAAAATAATGCAGTAGTCTTACATATGTCTGTAATATTGTTGAACATATTATCCAATTCTTGACTGCTACCTACAGGAATGATACGATCAATTTCTTCTTTGAAAATTTTTAAAATTAAATGTAAATCTCTAATAAGTTGTCTTTCATCATGCATTAGATCTCTTATGACTTCTTCATAAGTAGTAGTTTTCGGGATTTTATCAATACCTAATTCAGACAGGTTCAAGTCACCGTTGTTGTCGTGCTGGCCAAACAAGTCCATTAATACTTTATCACCACATATCGCGACACAGAGGTCTTGGTAGCTGATTTCTACACGATGTATATTATTTACATAGTTACCAGCTAATTTTAAAATGTCCGCCGCCATGTATTCTAAAACAGCTGTTATGTAAAGAGCTACTGGATAGTCTAACTTGTATTGGAGTATTTCTTTTTGCACTAAATTATGAATTTTATCTGTTGGTAATATTAAAGGGTGTTTTTTCTTGTTCTTTTCTATTGCCTCATTAGCATCTTTAATAGCCCACTTGTCTATTGGCTTAGGAAACCATCGTTTTACTTGGTCTTCAATGTCAAATACAGTGTGAGGTGGTGATGACCTTAACGTGAGTATCTCCAGACATTGAACAACTAGCATTTCGACACATTCTAATGCTTCGTCGCTGACTGTTAACAAAGGGTGCACCAAATCGGCGATCTTCCTTAAAGAACCAACCAACAGCCCTTTCCATTTCGTTGGATTGCCTTGTATACACAGACATTTTTCGATTTCCGCTTTGGTGAACGAGTTGGAGACCATCTGCTGGCCAGAAAAAAACGGTATACTCACCCGACCTCCAAAACGGGAATAATACAGTTAACTTGTATAATTATAAAAGACAAATATAATTAAAAAATAAATTACTTGTTAATCGCTATCAATTACTGTCTACTTGTCTGTCAACTTTAATTGAATATTAAAATTTGAAAGATTTATAATCATTAATCAGATTACACAATTTTCACATATGTACCACGAATTAAGATGATCTTAATTATCTTAATTCGTGATAGCCCTCAGTTGATAAGTACTAATAAATAAATAATTTATTATATTGTTATAATCTTATTATTGTTATTGTTTACTTTATCATCAGCGGCTACGGAGTTCATAAAATATACTTTGTGATTGTCATGGAGAAAACGATTATTGATGGTGTTTTCTCCTCCATAGTTAATCTTATAAAAACTCAAAATACATACTTACATCCACGAACTGACGAACTGCTATATATATTTTTTTTTTATAGTAGCTCGTACTTATATCACACTTCTATATAGGTACCACGGACTAAGATCTATACTGTAAAATATACTTATAACTTATATAAGTAGTTGTAAACATAATACATACCTATTATAACTATTGGCTATTTAAAATAATTTATAGCACAGACTAATAATTAGGTATAAAAGAATACATTAGATAATATACTATGATTATACTACGATAGTAGGACTTGATAATAGTTATATTTATTATCTGGTACTTCGTTAAAGACATTTTCCTCGCATAAGGGTACAGGCACGATTACAATTTTTTTAACATCTGATTTTAAATTGTTTTAAGTCTTTAAGATAACATTTACTATATAGATGCATAAATATGTCATACACTCAAAAATATTATTCTCTATTATTTTTGTAATATATTATTTTACTCTAAGATAACTCCAAAACATCATAAAAAATTAATGTTTCGTGAATGCTTTTTATCTATGTTACACACATACACATATTATATACATATTGTACATAATTTTGAGTAAAATCACCTACTATTAAAATTTGACTTTATCCTAGACTTTTCAATTTAAATTATTAATATAAAGTCAAATAATAATAAAATATAAAACGGATATGTCGAAATATCAAAAATATTGTTCTTTATAATTTTTTTAACGGGTAGTTTTACTCTAAGATTACCTACTTATAAACATAAAAAAAATGAATTTAAGTGAATTCGTCTTGTCTATGGGCTAGAGAGAAAATTAGAAAAACGAGTTTATTAATATTATTCTTTAAATAATCATTATATGTAATATATAACTTTTTACATTTTTTTTTATAGAACAATTTATTAGGAACAAATTGAGTGCTTAAAAGTTATAAAAATGTTTTCAAACAAAAAAAGTATAATACACCGCATACACGTCAATCTGTCCATTGTCCAATTAGTATTCAGTAGCGTAAAAAAATCTAATTAAATAAATATTATTTATTAATTATTTTTTAAAACTATCGGGTGAGATACATTTTGCAGTAAAAATTGTAGGTATTGTATTTTGTATTTTATTGTTATTTGCTTGTGAGGTAATCTCAATACTCATCGAATATATTTTATAAGCTGACTGACATACCGTTATTACGCCTAATATCGAGCAATCTGCTGAATTCAAGCTTCAATTCTTTCGTGTCTCAAAACGTGATAATAATACGATTATGTAATAATACATGTCTGCAAAAGAAAATATAATAAGTAATAACTCATCAACCATTCACTAAAAACTATTTTAGGTGATAACAATCATACGAAATAAAAATAATAAAAATGAAAAATTGTACGTTTTAACCGTGTTGACGTGTTGTTATCCAGTTAAATACTTAATTGTAAAAATCAATAGTATATTAGTATCATTATTAGTAGTATCCACTGTTACTTTATTTTCCGTTTTCTGTTATTGATCTCTGGATTTCATGCTGCAAGTGGGTTGATCTTTTCTAATTATTAGTTGTTAGGTACTCATATATAGACGAGGACGACGCTCTGTTGATGTGATTTACCTAATTATCCGCAGTATCCACATAGACAAACAAACATATTATTACATCATACAAGTACTACATGTCCCCCGCATACTCGATCATAGCAGGTTGTCATGTGCAAACATTGTAAGAAAGATATCATACATGGGTATGTAATATGACGCTACTGTAGGTATGCCACTATATGCCACATTTTTTTTGTGAAACTTTTCTAGTATCTTACTATATTAATGGTTATACACAGAGCTTAAAGTGGAAAAACATTTCAGGGGGACTATAATATAATGTCTAAATATAGTTAAGCGTTCTATGTATGATTTTATGTATAATGTCTAATGTATAATATATAATATGTAATGTACTTATCCCACTTAAACCCCGAGTAATGTTAAAATTGTTAGTTTATTTTATGTAAAGTTTAAATCACAAATAATACTACGGGACGCTTTTTAACTATCTTCAGAAGTAGGGGGACTGAGTCCCCCTACGCCACCCCAATTTAACCCCTCAATAGACATATCTTAAGTCGTATGTTATCTTTTACTAAAAATTTTAGCCCCCAAACCTATCGCTCTGCTATCAGTCCAACATCGCCAAGCTCAGATCATCACGGTGCATAGGTGCATATATGTATATGTGTTAAATTGTTTGTTCTAATAATCCATAACTATAATAGGTAAATTAAGATATTTTGTTCCTGGATTATTTGATTAGGATATTTTGTCTTGGAGATCTTTTGATACAGAAACAGTATAGTGCTACAGTATGACTTAGTAACTTACGACCTAATTGGTTGGTGACCGGCAAAGATTAGTGGTAATGTTGTAATATTGTAAACATATACTGCTGTCTACTGTATACATACTTGGACAGTTTGACTTGATAAAGTTTCAATTAAATAGAAACGTGTGTATGCTTTATATACATAAAAGTTTTATGTTTATATGTGTATACAAGGGGGAGGGTGAATCGCTTGTGGTATGAGTTATTGTAGTTTACATATTATAAATATAATATATGACAATTGACCAATATTTGCAGCAGTACAATGATTGACGCACCCTTAGTGCGCTACACATACACACGAACCACACACAACACACAACACACATGTATTCATACATTCATCATAATAAATATATATAAATAAATTGTGGTTCATTTGGATTTCATGAACCTGCGAGGGACAGGACATTTTGCGGCTTTCGAGGACCGAGACTCTATAGAGGGTCCTGCTGTATCATTACTATTTACTATAATACTATTGTACTATTATATTGTATAGAATATAGATCGGTGCGAGATTTATGATTATTATAATATGAGCACCACTATAGAAAATAACCATCCCTATATTCCACATTGGACTGTGGGCACAGGTGATTCGATTTCATATGATATTTTAACGTTATAACTTATAGACACTGAAATTATTTTGTAAGTCTTAAGTTAGGTACTTTGCAACTAAATTAAGCCTCAATTAAAAAGCTTTACCTATGCCCCTCAGTAGTAAAAAAGTAAAATACGATTGTAAATGTAGTCATAAAATATGTGATACCAAATGAAAATTAAGCAAGTATAGATAAAATTCCATTTCCACTCTAATAAACAAAAACAATTTTCCAAGTAAAGGTGGTACCAAAATATAGTGAACTTAGCCACCAGAAACTAAACTTTTTATAAACGCATAGAGAAAAATTCTATATTATTATCCAAAACAATAATAAATATATTTTTTACTCTAATAATTTTATTTGTATATTGTACATTTGTTTTTGTTTCAATTAAAAATATATTTAGGTACATAATTAGTAATAACATAGGTAATACATATAATAAAATGTCTGTTATATAAATTCTAATTTTTATGTTTATTTGTATTTACTGTTTGGATAATATTTTTTTATCGATTGTTATCTTATGTCTATAGATTTTTTTTATCTGGATAAAAAGTAATCATTGGATACAAATATCCTTAAAAATACTTACTTATAATATAATATACATTATACCTATATACGTACCTAGTACCTATGTAATACATACATAATTGGAATATTTTTTTAGTCAATGAATTTTGAGAATGACTGACGACTGACGAAGCAAGAAATTGTTTTTTTTTCGTTATTCATATCCTTTGGGGAATTCGAGTTATTGTTTTGTTTGATTCTGTCACATCATAATTTTTATTTCGAACAAAACGTAGGTATCTCCACTATCGAAAATTTATCATTAATATTGGATCTTTTCAAAAACCTATACAGATTTGTTAGTTTTTATATGATTTATAAATTATAATGAAACAAAACGATTAAATTCAAACAAGGCAGACATGATTTCGTTCAGTGGCTTATACATGTACCTATACTGTGTTAAATATTTTTGTAGACGTAGACAATTTTTAAAATAAATAGGTACTTATAATAAGTTTTTATGATAAACTTATGTATTGTTAGCTTTAAATTTCGTTATCGTCTATTTACAGACACAAATTTGAAATTAGTTAGAAATAATTAAATTACTAATTCAACTTTTTAATATCTAAATTAGTAAGTACATTATTAAAAAATAATTCGTAGTTTCAAAAATATTTTTGATTATACGTATACTGATATAGTGATATTCTATTCCATTTATTTTATGTCATCTAAATATAATAGGTATTTTATAATTTTTTCTAACATTTTAAATTTACAATAATTCGTTGTCATATTATTGTACAAATAATATTGCTATTAAAAAATAACCAACATACAAAAAAAATAAATTAAAATATTCACATACCTGTAAGACCTATCCAGGTTCCTAACCTAACCTGGTACGAGAGTTTTTAGATCCACGATGTAGGAAGTTCTAGGAATGGTGATTGAAAAGTGCAGGTTACCGAAGCGTGAAATTAATAGGTAGGTACATAGTATCGCAAATGGAAATACGACTTTTCCTGAAATTATGACATGATTAGTATTTTCTTGGACGTATATATGTAGAAAAAAAGCAAAATTTACAATTAACATTAGACACTTTTTAATTTGTTTGGCTTCATAGATCGATCGTCGAAAATTCGATCTGCCTAAGAACAAATAGTAAGTATACAGCGTGTATAAATGTGTGATTACATATTATATTATACAACATTGGTGATTTTTTTCGTTTTTGATCGGTTTTTAAAGTCGATACTGGTAGCTGGTTCTATAGTCCAAAGGAACTTATAGACTATAATACTTTTAAAGTACTATAGTAGTCTATAGTAAAGAGTAATTTTACGCAAAGTGCTTAAGTCCATTGAACATGTTAGTGAAAAAAATTGGCGTTAGGGTAGAAAAATACAACAATAACAGTATTAGTATAGAAATATTATTTACACAAATAATACTTATACTATCCAAATATTATGATTGATTATAAATCATAATGGTATGTAATATTTAGGCTATACATGTGAATATGTGATATGTTGTATAAACTATAAATATGTATCTACCAATAGGAAATATATAGGCAGGGTTAGGGACGTGGTACCGTTTGTTTCACAAAGTTGCAAAGCAACTATTAAATTTTTCGAAGTTTAAAATTAGATTTTTCATAAGACACAAAATGAACAGAAATTCCAGAAAGAAAAAAATTTAATAAAAATGTTTCTTTATTTTCTTTATTGTTAGTTTCAATAAAAATGTAATTATAATTTTAAATGGAAATGCGACACGATGGAAAAGAAATACGGGCATTTTCCGCTGTTTCTTGGATTGTATTACAATCGAACAGTGGCGTACATTCAAACTTGCTTTGGGAGAGGATTAAAAAAATAACTAACATAAAAACCTTCCCTTTAAAACTTACCCATTTTTCTAACAATCAAATACACATAGATATTAATAGATAAAATAATAAAACAATTACAAAGGTTAATATATAACTTATGGCAAGTTAGTATGTAATGAATATTAT
>PVMI01041416.1:0-18522 GCA_008528875.1 Aulacorthum solani | reverse complement strand
GTATCTCACAAACAAAATAACAAAAAATAAAAATGTTGATACCAATATTCATAAATAAAATGGTTTTATTAAATTATGAACCTTTTATCATATGTTCCCATTTGAAAATCTAAAGTTGATGGTTTCACCAATAAATGTAAGAGTGAAAAAAATTTAAACATTATACAGTTTTAAAAAAGCATAAACCTATAAGTTTAAAAAAATAAAAGCTAATACTTTTCGAGATAATTAGTGTACCCTCTTAAATGGATCACCTGTATAATACAGCAGTTATTTGTGTATTATAAATTTTATTTTGTAAATTGTGCAGAGTAAAAATATATTTAAAACTCTAAACATAATACACTGGCGTTTATCAACTATAAATAAAAACTAATAAATAATAATTAATAAATCATATTTACTACATAATATAAGAATAAACATGCCATACCTATTTGAGAATTTGATAGAATATGCTTACCAAACAATGCCTTGTGCTCCAGATCCAATTGGTTTCAAATTTTGATATCGTTTCAAAATAGTGAACTTTGTATCGCCCACCTCCACTGTAAAGAAAATGGAGGAGGACACTCTAGATGTCATCCTAGGGTTAATATGAGGCATACGACTGAAGTTTTGTTCTTAGAAGCCAAAATGATCAGAAATACAATTCACACAGTATACGTAATATGGTTTGTACTTGAACTAACTTTAAAAATTGTTCACTTGTTTAAATAAGGTTTAAGATCTGCAACCAAAACAAATAGGAACATAAAAATATATTCTCTAGACATTTTTTTTTAATGTTAATTATGTATAATATAAGTTCCTTCATATATTTTTAGTTTACGTTTTTTGTGGTTGCAAATTAAATTTGCAGACTTTCATTGATCAACTCTTCACATTTTACATTCAATTAAGTGTACTTAAAATAATGTATTGAGACAATATTACAAAAATGGAGAAGAATCTTATAGAGAAACTAGTAATTTTTTTTTAAATTACTATTTTCAAGTAAAAATAACTATACTCATGATCAGGACCAGATTAGACGACCAATTGGGGCCACTGAGTTTTCAGTACTTTAACAGCCTACTTAAAAACTTAATATTAACAACCTAAAACCATGTACAATGGTCTATACAATTTCAACATTTAGTCTCTATTTCTTCAACTTTTAAAATATTATTTTTGATCAGCAGCCGTTGACTTCAACTCCAGAAAATTTTCTCGCCAGGACAATCCGGAACCGCTCATGATAATTTTTTGAATAAAACTTATCAACAGCTTTAAGAAAACCCGCATCCACTGCGGTCACACTATACTAAATACTATCTTATTTAACCTTTTTAAAAATGTAATTCAGTTGTATACAGTAGGTACACACACTTATGTAATTGTGTTTATACAGATATATAAAATAGTATACTCTAACATATATCTGTGGTTGAATTAAATAATATATAATATAGTAAGTTTTATATTTTAATCTTAATAAAGATAAAAGTAATAAGACAATAGTTTAATAAATTGTATACATTTTAAAAAAACTAACTACCTATCATTTCAATAGGTCTTAGTTTAAAAAAACACATAGTTTTTGTAAAATGTATGTGAATATTTTAGCTTGCTGGACCCCTTATTTAATTATAATTTATAAGATGAAAAAACGGTTAGTATAACAAGTGACACTATAAATTTCATGTAACATTCATTATTTAAAAAGTATTAACGTTTTTGGGTAATTTTTTTCATAGTTTTTAACCTTTTTTAATGACAATATTATGTTGTAATATCACATTCCAAAATATAATTATTTTTTAGTATTTCGATACATAAAAAAAAGCGGGTAAGTGGATGTCGACCTGTTGTACTAATAGACTAATAGGTGTCTAAAAGGTCGCTGTAATGGATGATATTAAATTTGAATTGAATGATATAAAACCATTGTATACGAAAAACGATTCTGAGCAGAGACGGTATTTTTGTCTAGGATATTTAATTGACATTTATAGAAGAAAAAAAACTAAAAAAAAAATCAAATTGAAAATGTTCGTCAACAGCTTAAAACAAGCCAAAATATTAAATATATATTTTGAAAATGTTATCAATAATTGACGAAATAAACATATGGTTTAAATTTCAAGTGTGCGGTTATTCGTTTTTGAATAACAACAAAATAAGAAAATCGCAACATAAGAAATCGAGTGGATATTTCATGTTGTAAGAATTTTAATTTCAAACGCTCATAAAAATCTAATTTGACTTTCAGGTAGACATTTTTTTGATAAAGGTAGACAAGCTTATAAGGAATCTTGTATTAAATTTTTAAATCTTAGATATTAAAAGAAAAGTTTTTATACATATATAACTCAAAATAGTTTGCTGATTTTCGTGATTTTTATGAATTTTGTCAAAATTCTAAATTCAAACACTCATAAAAAATTATTGTGGATTTACGCTTAACTTTTTTTTAAATTTCCACTAAAAACTGACGATAAACCTTGTATTATATTTGTAATTCTTTTGACTATGTGAAACATTTTTTATTGACATTAGGTAGTTTAAAAAAAACAAATAATAATCGAAAATTTCATAAGTCTATAAATAGTTTTACATACGAGTTAAAATATTTTAAAAATTGTATGGTGTATAGAAAACGCAGATATAAACATTCAGTGAAAATTACATGTATCTACGATATATTGTTTTAGGGTTACATCAAAAAACAAAATCAATTTAGTTAAAAAAACCGGGTTTCCGTAAAAATTCCAGTTTTTCCTAATTGTATGATTGTTTTTTCCTGCTGCTTTTCAAAGTACTAACTAGATTCGCTTTCCTACCAGAAAAGATTCTATTGAAGAAAATTGAAGCACTTTTACTGTCCCAAAACGTAATGATAGACACAATAAAAATGAATAAATAAAAGAACACACATCATTGTTAAATCAATACATTCATAGCTCCGCTCAGAATCTAAAATTGAATTTAGGACAAGTATTTCATGAATTATTAGTTTTTAAAGTTTTGATGAGCAAAGTAATGGACCAAAATTTTGTGGGGCAACCGCTTACCATTATTCCTCTCTGCTCATCTGTATTTTAAATACTTATAACTTTTAAGCTACTCGTCTTAAATTCAATTTTTATGTATCGAAGTAATAAAAAAAAATTCTACTTTGGAGTGGGAAATTAAAAATGTATGTTGTCATTCAAAAAATAATAAGAATTAAAAGTAAAAATATTCAAAATATAATTTTTTTTTTGTTTGTTACTTTGTGTCTACTTGAAACCTTGTAAAAAATATTTTCAAAAACGTACTTTTGAAAATAATGCTTGTCTTACATTAAATGGGTTACCCAGTACATAGGAATTAGTATATAGACACCATACTTTTTATTTTTTACCTATCCTTTAAAAGTTATTGCTTGCCTAAATATTAACTATTATTCTTACTGTGCTGATATCTGTGATATTTTTATAACATTGTTACATTGGTGGGAAATATGTTTGAGTGAAACGAGTTTTGTTTAATATTCTAAATAAATTAGGTATACGAAAATCAATAAAGTTTAAATTATAGACAATTTTAGGCTATTAAAAAAACAGGAAATACGTAATAAATACATATAGCCAATTTGCTGTTTTATTATAATTTTAAGCATAAATAGATTTTTAACGCGAACTTAGTCGCTTTTTAAATACTTATTGTACTAACTCTTCGTTAAGATGGAATTTGATAAGTATTAAGTTTGTACGTAAAAGTTTAGAAACATTCTGCTTCCGAAACAGGTTCATTGATAATATACAAAAATAATTTATAAAGAACCTTTAAATTCAAAAAATTCAAAAATGAAATCCTGGGTTAGATCAAGGAAGTTACACTACATTATACTTAAATGTAATAGATAAAATATACTTTTAATATTTTTGGTAAATATTATGATTGTATCTAAAGAGTTTTTTTTAATCAATACGAAAATGCTGATGCATAAATAATTTAGTATAAAATATATTCACTAAATATATTTTCAATACAGCTATAAGCGATATATATATATTATATACAGGCAAAAAAACCGCGTAGGAGTATGGTTAGGGTGTGACTACTGTACGCATTTGTATACACACAACAGAAAGGATCAATACAAAGTCAGAATATGGCTCCTCCCATCAATTCCAGGCTTTAAGAGCTTTATTACATTTTCATTACTTTATTAGCATCAAGAAATTGATACTGTGGTTTTTTTGATTATGGGGTAGTAAAAAATTAATTAAAAATTAATTCGAATTAGTTTTGCATTATTAGAATTCATAACATAAATATTTCGTTAAATAATGTTATACATATTTAATGACAATTATATCATATTATAAAATCATTTACTTTTAGACAGTCACTATTTTATTGTGGTAATTAGTACTCTATTATTACCTCGGAGAGCATATCAGCCTAGGATGTTTCATATCCGTTTTTAGTCCAGCAAAACATCTAAGCTATCTAAATAACCAAAATTATGACGAGTTTATAATATTTTATACTTCATAATTATGTTAAAAATTAATTTTTATAAATAGAATACGATGAAAAATATAATATGTGTAAATGAACTATGTTCAACTTCACAGGTGTAAAATTAAGAACAGTAGAAATCGAGGAGATATTACTCCTGATGTATTTACGATGTATATTATAATAATTATATTTTTATGGAGAAAAACGAAATTCAAATGTATGCCGTCGCTAATTTAATGTTAAATTCACTTTTAATCGCAGTACACGGGGCCATCTCCTTCTTCACAACCATATTTATTTTTAATAATCAAAATTACGATAGATAAGTCTTTTGACTAAATTATATACGGGAATATTAAAAACGATAAAAACTATTATGTACAACGGAAATAGCCATCCAAGCTAGAAGTGCGTAGGAATTTTTTTAATAACAATAAAGAATTTTCAAAATATAACAAATATGATTTCTAGCCTATTTAATAATTTATTATTAATTAGAAAAATTGTTTTTATTAATAAAACGAAGTATAAAATGTATTGTTTTAAAAACTTGACCTTACAACAATAGGTTTTTTAAATCCGGGAAAGTCAATAGTGCACCGTTAAGGTTTCATGTGTGCCATATTATTATGGAGTGGTCACTGTAATGGATCAATTAAATTTATCAATTGATAAATAATTGCATATGAATAAGGATTTTGAACAGCGGAGACGGACCGTCGCCTAAATTTCTAAGGATTTTACTGGTGGAAACTAATTATATGAACTTCTTTGATTCAAAAACACTGCATGTTTGTATACATTACATAATAATAACAAATTAATAACTATAATAAAATTATGAGTCTGATTGAAATGTAAAATAAATTTATATTATGTTATTTTCTTAACTTACGAAATTTAAATAAAATATATCATATTCTTATATAGGTATCCTTTTTAAGTACATATAGTACCTTCCATTTCTATGTATTTATAATCGCGCCATTATTATTTTCTAAGTAATATAAGGGACACGAGAGCCGAGTTTTCAAATTTTCATGATCATATTTGAATTTACCATTGTAAAAATACCAGGTATATTGACACAATTAATTTAAATAAATAAAAATAAAAAATTTCAAAGGGTGAGTATAATTCTAAAATTATTAAACTTATAAGCAAAATAAAAAATTAATTTAATAGAACTAGTTTGAAGACTTTTTTTTGTAAATTTACAACAAATTATAACTTATATACAAGAAGCAACAATACCCTTTGCATGCATAATAATGAAATAAATTTATTTTTTTTTTTTTATTGAAACTTTGTTGTACAATTAGTATCGACAATTAAAAATGTTAAAATGAAAAGTTCTACAATTTATATTCTTACATTTTTTAACAAATTTCAAGAGTATTTTTGCTTCATTTTGGTTGTTTTAATAAATTTGTTAATTTCTTCTTGTTTATATACATTGAATAGTGCTAAATCATTAAGTCATGTTTGCGTTACCGTCGACCTTAAAAATATTTTTAAATGCCGAAGAGCAGAAAAAAAAATGCTCAGCAGTACACAGTGAAAAAAGGTGCGGTTTACATAATTTTAATTAATTAAATCACTTCTGGTACCAAATCTTGTAAATACAACTCTTGTTTCAAAAACTCAATAACACTTGACACTGATGATATAAAATTAATTTTATTGCTTTAGCAATATCTTACATTATACTTTGATAATTTTGTCCAATTGAAATTAGAGCCATAGTATTTAGTTAAAATAGATGTATTTATTTTTTACATTACTTAGAAAACTGTTACACAGATAGAGCTTTATATTGCTATTTAGACGACATAGTCATGTTCCTGCCACCCTTCGATCGAACGTTTTGGAGTTTTTCTTTGTTTAAACTTAATTTCACCTAAACTTAGCTTATTAGATTATATTTTCCCACTGTTGATCAAAATGGGATTTTTTTTCTTCTCCTATAGATATTGTGATAGCTTAAACTTCAAATCTTGTGTATTAAGAATGCAAAGAATTTTTATAGGTGCCAAGAATAACAAGAAAACTTATAACATATATATTAATTAAAAATAATAATTTCTACATGACATGTATTACATTGTATGATATTAACATATTGAATATTTATATGTTTTATTGATTTCATGGGATGTTTGAGCACCACAGCGCCTGAATAGTCAGTACCCATGTATACGGACTTATATTGTTATTCCTTATAATAAAACCCTCCTCCACCCTCCAAAAAATATTGTTCTTTAAATATGTGTTTTAGGAGTTCTTTTTTAAATTAATTTGAGTGTAAATAACTATTACCTGTTGGCTATATGAAAGGAAAGATTATTAAGTGTTAAGAGGACATTGTACTTATTTATGTTCTATCCAGAAATTTTACATTCAGAATAATCTATTTTACTTAGGTAGTGATTTTTTTTAAAACATTAGAGTGAAATAAGAATTTTAAAGGTGATAAATAATATTATCATGATATTTTATAATTATAATTACTTGCTATAAAATTAAAATATTAAAAAACCCACATGTGGCTTTTAATAATATTCTTACCTTTAAATTTGATAATAGGTCAATTCAATCTAATGTTAAAAATCACAATAAAATAGATTATACATTACTCAAGACAGGCACAACATAATATATTTACTGTATAATTATATAATACACAGACACTAGCAACTTTTCAGCCTTATTGTATATTTATAAGACAAACAACACAAACACCCTCTTTCTAAAACTACTAACATGTCATTTGTAAGCAGTACTTTTAAATACCTATATAGTTTATTATTTTAATCAACTAATCAAGAAATTTAATAAACCAAATAAAATAACTTATCCACTAATGAACTATATATAATTACCTATATACCTAATTCTTAGACAACATAATGTATGTTGTAAATTTATACAACATTATCAACTAATAATCATAATCATAAAACTTAACTAAAAAAATATAAACTTCTAAGTTTTAAATGTCTTAACACTTATAGATTACCTTAAATCCCCATAATGGTTTTCAAACCAAATATCAGCCATATTCTATATTTATAAGTAAATATATTCCCAGCTGCAATAAACCTCAAATACAATATCATCTGCAATTTATTTCAATAATATTGAATTTATTGTCTTTATCAGTGTTGAAAGTGGAAACTGCACTTAATACTTACATACAAATTTATGAATAATAAAATATTATACAATAGTCTACTACTACTTGAAATGATACATCTTTGATACAAAAAACAATATAGGCAAACCTATTATTGTTTAAGTATATGTACATTAGTAGATTACGTATACACACATATATATATAAATGATGTTATAATATGTACATAGAAACTTGTTATATAAAACTATTTAAATAAAAAAAAATTAATAAATTATAGGTATCTGCTCTTAAAGATAATAAATAACTGGAACATTTAATAAAAAAAGGTGTGATGGGTATGGAGAAAACTATCAATGTAGTTTGTATAAACAAATACTAAAATAATAAATAATAATATACTAATAAGAAAGTTTAACATTAATACATTTGAGTATTTAGGTGATTCAATCAAAGTCAAAGGTATTTTTCTAGACATTGAAGTGGTCCAACACTTGAGTACCAATAGACTACATTAAATAAATACCTACAAAATATGCATTGCATTTATATGTACTTTAAATACAAAATAGTTGTGGGATGACATATATTACTGAATACATATGTTGATAAATGTATAGAATGAAAATTAATATCATAAATTTGTATTCCACTTACCTAGGTAGATAAAATTTATAACTACTTAGATACCTGCTTCAAAAAAAAAAATGTAAAAAAGTTAACACACTTTGTACTTCTAATGACACATTTGAATGCAGTATCTATCCTATGTCAAAGCTTTATCAGCATTGACTAATGATTACTCCTTGACTATATTAATAAAACAGTCCAAAAAACTAATCAACTAATGTCAGTAGGGCTAATATCTGAATTATTACAATTTATGAATAAGTCATTTCCAATTTTAACAATGTTATTTCAAGTATCTATTTTGTTCTCATTTAATACCAAAATAATAATATTTTTTAAAGTAGCTTAATGATTAGATTGAAAGAGTATAATTTTGAATTGTGCTAAACAAGTTTATAAAATTATTGTGGAAACCAGAAATTAATAATTATATACCTATTAATAATAAATAAATACTAAATACCTCAAATGTTGATTAATTCACAATATCCAAACCGTAATGATTGATGGTGATTACTGATAAGAGTACTACACAAATACACCTTTTATGAAAGGTAATAATTAATTAATTGTTAATTCACTCATTCAAACATTAATTATTTTGGTGGAATTTTGAATACACATAAAGTATTCTCCAGTTTAGGCATAGACTCGAATTTTTAGTTTTTTAGCAAAAAAAAGTATAGAATTTTTCTCAGCAACAATTCATCACCGACTGACCGACAAACACAGATGACCCATCTATTTTTCAGTGCCACCAACACAATGTAATTAGGACTTCTTCCATGAACTTAAATATTATTCCATGTTATTACAAACAAATATTTTTCATTTCAAATTTTTTTTTAAATATTTTCAGTTTGTATTATATTAATAATAAGTATTCAAAAAAAATATTTTATCTACTTTGAGAATTGCAAAATGTATATACTTATTAGTTATTTTAAGGCGATTAATTAAAATGCCTAATATTTCAAAGGAAAATTGTAAGGAAGATATATGTATTATGTTCCTATAGACTAAACCTGGATAGTCAGAAAGTTGTGAAAAAGGAAAATTGGAGACATTGAAAGCATTTTCAATGAAACAAACATAAAATACATCTCAGTGGGGATCCAGGGTTGAATTATGGGAGGGCCTCCTAAAAAACTTTCTTCTAAGTAATAGATATCTGATATATGCATTATATAATGTTCTACTTCATGTGTTCCTAAAAATATGAATGAAATGGTTATTATAAAGGAATGTAATTAATTGCATAATGGCTGGATTAGAAATCGTTTTATTTTAATAAGGCACCCATAATAATTATAATATTATATATTTTATTTAAAATAACTGTTGAAGAGGCCTGAAGAGGGTGGCGAGCCCTGTATTCACCACAATTACATATCACAAGATATTAATTCTTCCTGAAAATTTAGGGGGGAAATGAGTAAAAACAGCTTGATTCTGGGGGGAACGTGGGGGAACCCCCTTTCTTTTTTTATTGAGAGTACCCCTTCAATTTTTTTGAACTTACTACCTAATAATGAATTAAAAAATTGTCAGTTTTTTTGATTCTAAATATAAAGCCATACAATTTTTACGTTGTACCTATGAAGAAAAATTACTAAATATTCTTTAGAACTATAAAATACAGTTAAATACAACAAAATCGTTGGGTGAGTTCATAGCAACTGTGGACTGCGGTACTACTTCTGCCATAGAATCATGCAATTTAAGAATTTTCAGTTATAATTAGTAATAATAAATAAGTGTTTTTTCTTTTTTTATACATCCCGTCCCCTTATATCCAATTTAGCTTTCCACACAATTCCAGGCAATCCCTCACATCGACTGAAAAGAAATTTGTGTTGAGATTTTCTAAATAAATAAATTTAAATTTAAAAAAAACAAATTTGTAGTGCTTTCACTGGATGGCTTCTTTCTTAGCGTTTTCATGTTCAAAATATTAAAGGTACCTATCACATATTCTTATTGTGCCCAAAGATACAAATTGTATATTTCTTATTAAAATTAATATATTATACATATATTTGTGGAACAAATTTAAAATTGTTTTGATGTCGTTTTACTGGATGAGGGTGTGGGGGGTAATGTCATGGTTAATTTTTCGTGGAACGCTCTTTCATCCATTGAGTCCCCCTTCTAATTTTTTCCTAAACCAAGTGTTGTAGTAAAAACGATATATAAACTGATTTTTGATTATATAGCCCCAAGTTTTTAAAATGATATACTTTTATACATAGCTTATAATGGTACTTTTAACTTTGACCGAATATAGCCATTGTACCAGGTATATAGCATGATGTAGTTAAAGTTATCCGTGATGGTCAAAAATAAAACTTGACAACAAAATATAAATACACTTAAACACTTTACAAAACAATAAACAAGTAAAAAATACAAAATGTCTTTTATCTTATGCAAATTTAAGCTGGGCCCTCGATTACCTTTTTTGTTGTTAACTCGGCCCGAAAATGCCATGTGTTGGTAATAAAAAAGGTTGATTGTAAACTAGATCCGATCATTTTATTCGATAAAATATAATAAGCACGGCATAATTTAATCTGAAAATAATAAAACGTACATTTCTTAAGCCCCACCCATTTCAAATTGTCCAAATTTTCAAGCAAATATCTACTGTTATATTTACTGACATACTATTATATATGTTATAGATTAGGTACCTATATGGCCATATAATTTAATTTTTCAATAAGAAACTTCCATACATTTTAATAATATAAAAATAAGAATTGTACTCTCGTTTTGTCCTCTGGATAATGCTATAAATGGATCTCAAGTATATTGTAAGATAATTATTAATTAGATATGAGAAGATCTGGATATATTATTTTTATTCTAGCAGTGTTTCGATGGAAATCATTATTAGGTATACCTAGCTGAATTCAGGGTATTTGGACATTTCCCCCAGAGGATTTTAGGGGTACATACTGATATATAGGCATTTACTGTAAAATATAGTAAAATCACTACAGTATATAATATTAAATTTTTTAATTATAATAGAACATTTCAGCAACAAATAAATATCTGTTGGACGAAAATAAAAATTAGACTTAATATGAATAATTATTTCACATATGGTAATTACATACCTAGAAATGTCTCTGTTTCGTAATTTAATAATTGCATTGTCTTGAATTTAAGACTTTGAAGAATTTAATCAACAGATACTCGTAAAATGTGATCATAGCCATATACTCGATTTTTATAATAGGTACGGAACGCAATACTAAAAAACTGGCTAAAACATTGATGGAAAATAGGCATAATTTTATTTGAAAATAATGTGGAGGAAAATGAAACTAACCTTTTTTTTTATTGAGGAAAACGGTATCTTGTTTTTGGAGGAAAACGGACCAGACGGATGTATGTAAATATAATATTATATGTGTAGGAAAATAGGTTCTTTGATTTTATCCGAAATATATGATCATTTATCGACTATATCGTCATTCTCCTTATGGGTTTATTATAAAATGTAATGGGTATTGATTGATAAACCAAAGTTATACAAAAGTAGATATTATTGAATTATATTATTCATTGATGATTAACTTAAAAATGTGTATGATTATTTAATGAAAAATCTCGTAAACATTACCTATATTTATTTATTTGTATTTGTAATTTGTATAGCCGTACTTATACCTAACGTCCTAACCAAATACCTATCGTTATTAATATTTTTAATATTTATATTACCTAGTGAGTTTTGTATTGGCAATAATGTTATTATAAAGTGTATTATTGAATTATATTAATATTAAAATTTATTTATTTATTTTATTTTGTTATATTATTTATTTAATCATTTGTAAATTTATTGATTTAAATTGCATTGTATCGTTTAATATTTCTACTTTAATTTTTTGTCGGGTGGGGGGGCGTCCAACAAATTGAGGGGGAAGATTGGAAAGGGAAACGTCCTAAATTCTAATTTATAATCGTCCTTAATCCTTATTGCTAAGTGATATCATTGGAAATTTATAATTGTAGGTGGTATTATATCGACATATCGTTCACATGTGCATTGTACCTATGTGTATGGCGTATCATACATTTTCCTGAATCCTGAGTAATATAGTTACTAAATAGTAAAATATGCTTCATTATTATTTAATCATTTTGAGCTGATATTACCTATATAATTTTCTAAGTTCGAAGAAAAATTTATCTTGACTGGTTAGTGGTTACATTTATGATCAAGATGTAATATGTAACTAATACCTTAGTGCAGCTGCATGTGGTTCCCAATTTTTTTTCCCAGGGATGCACTTTTTTGGAAAAAATTCAGCCACTCCACAACGGTACTCCGTAGCTTTATTTCAGTTTTCAATGAAGGAGATCAAAAATGTTGTCCAACCCAAATAGGTAACTTGAAAAAAAACAGCTCGAAAGCAAATAATATTATGTACTCACATTATATTTTATAAAAACAATGGTACATACAAATTAAAACTCTGTGAACTAATATTTAGTATTAATAATATGTTATTTTTATTGCTCGCCTTTTAGACTTGGCTGTTTTTTAATTTGCAATTCTTGTGCGATTTTCTGTAACTTACTATTTTTTTTTTTTTTGCAAGTCTGTTTTTCGCCGCACAACTTAGTTGTTTTATTTTTAAACAATTGTCCATATTAAAAAATAAATAAAATAGAATTATACGAAAGAATTAAATTTTAATATACGAAACTCAATTCAAAGCAATAGAGAATAGTAGGTACGCTCTAAATTCGTAGTTCGTACATGTAATATATTCCCATTCCTTATGTTATAACTACACATTCCACTTTCATGCACGTCCCAGCATGCGTCTAAATAAAAATATATTCCAACCATTAATTATTAGTTACCAATTTATCACTGTGACAATAACTTCTAAGTGTTGTAAGGTAACACTGTAAATGTACACATTATTAATATTTTGAAAAAAATATTATAAAAATAGGCATGCTTTTAGGCTACTGAAACATAATAATGGTTGAACAGAAACAACCAGGCATCGACCAAGCGGACTGCTTTTAAAATCAGACAGGGACAAATGCCCACCCTGCCTCCCCCAAAATTACAGCACTGTGGTATCCTGCTGTGAGTACCACGAGAAACATAAATAAAACATGGACATAAATCATTATACAACATATTAAGATCTCTAAGCATATAACCAACCCAAAACTTATACTTTCAGTCTTTTAGATTCTAAGATGAATGCATTGATTTTCAATTTCAGTATGTTTTTGATAAAAAAGTGGATCTGGTTGGTTTACAATGAGGGTAACATTTTCAAAATATTTTGACTAGTCTTTGTTGGATCAAAAAGCTTGACAATTTTAAAGGTTTCTCATAAGTAGTTCTTACCGAAACCAAAAATTCTATAAAATATATTTTACAGTTGTTTTTTTAGATATTTTATGTTCACATTTGGACTAAATAGTTAGGTATTTAAACGGTGAATAATAATTTCAGCTATTTTTTTGTAATTTAAAAATATAATTTGTGAGTTATTGAAACTTATAAAGTAGGTATGTATTATACTTTTATATACACACAATACAATTTTAAAATTAAAATTATTTTGCAAAAATTAATTTAACTGCATTAGTGTATTACTTAAGTCTAATAGTAAATTAAATTACATAATATCGTAAAATATACTTAATATTTAGTGATATAGGCTGATAAAGGTACCCATTTACCCACCTTTTTTCTTGAATTTATTTGCAAGACTAGGTACTATAGCTCAATTATGGTCCCAAAGGCCACCTCTCACAAGACTAATTGCTAGTAATTAACAAATAGTTAAAATTAAACATCTAATAATTAATTACATTTTAATGCTCACTATTGACTCAACAGACTGCAGTATACTTATAACTGAAAGATAAATCAGTATAATTTTATTACTTTTGTACAGCCGTATAGGGTATACACTGAAATATATTCTAGGTGCATTTCAAAAATAAATAAACATTACAGGCAATTTGTTTATTATATAGGTATTTATAATAATATACAAAAACATATTTTATTTTTATACCAAATAAAGGCCTACAAATAATACACCACTTTTAGATTATAAAAAAAAAATAATAATAATAATATTTAATAATAATAATACTTATTTTATATAACAACAAATAATAATAATAATTTAATATAGAACTCAATTTTAACATCATGAAATACAATACAATGGATACAATAAATGGTTTTGAAAATATCATAAATCAAAATTTCTCCTAAAGTTGTTATAATAAATGTGGTTTGTCTATCTAATTTTACCAACGATTGACTATTTTTAAAAGTAACAAACAAACATTATACATAACCATTACATTGATAATCGCATAAAAACATTCAACATTTATTTAGTTTTTAGGAAATAAAATAACATAAAGTATAGTTCGAAATAAATAAATACACTTTAGAATAATTTTTTTTAAAAAATGGTAGGCTATTGAAACGCAAACAAATATATAGGTAGTAATATAAAAGCCATGTGAAATGTTTGGTTACAACATAATAATATACTAATATCGGTTGAAGGCAAAATAAAGGGTAATTGTTACTAAAATATTATAAATTCTGTTATGTTTTAAATAAATCTGAAGATAGTTATATAATTATAATATGTTTAGCACCTATATATTTTGAAAAAAAAATTGTTTAAGAGTTTTAAACTTCTAGAGTTTTAAATAATTTAAATTATAATTTATAATTTTTGACAGCAAAAAATTATATGAAGTTTTATAACATACAGTTAATATTTTTGTTAATTTACCATGTGTCTGATGGACTATTATTTGATGCAGGACTTTTTCTTTCTGCACCCGGAGCTGGGCTAATACCAAATAATCCACCAACTGGACACCTTTTATTCAATTCTACATACATAAATAAAATAAATTAAACCCTTTAATAATATAAATTACAATTCAATAACAGTTAGATAATAATATATTATGAAAAATGTGTTTTCTGTGTTATCTAACATAATATAAAAAATAATGTCAATGATAGTATGGTGTTATATTACAGTAGGTACATTAAAGAAGACAGTTCAATGCCCACAGTTGAAATTGTTTTATTAGGCTCATAATATCTGTAAGACGGTATATTATCTTTGTACTTACATCATATAAATTACATTCCTAAGTTACTAGGTTATTCCATAACAACTTTAGTTTTAATTAATAGTTATATTTTTATTAGCATTTCAACTTTCAACTCCAAAAATGTTTCATATTAAAATAATTTCTAAAATAAACTAGAAAATTATGTTTATTTTCAGTAAAAGTGAAATTGGAAAAAGTTAAATACGTCAAACTACTAAAGTTTGAAGTATAAAATTATTGGATAATAAACTTAAGAATTATAATAATTAACTATACATTAGGAACTTTGATAAATTATCTTGAAATTTATAACATCATGCACAACCTGTATTAAAAGATTTTTTTAAATTTAATTTTTGCTAATGTCTAGAATTTCTGAAAATATTCAAATTTAGTCCAACATTATTCAGTAAGATTATAATGTATATATTATGCATGTATAAAAAAACTATATTAGTCATATATATTTATAACAAATTTAAAAATTTTAAATATTGTAAAGCAACTAATGTTACTGAAATTGAAGTTTTTAATATATTACAATCATGTAGTATCTCACCTGCTATAGATAACAATATTTTTCTTCGAGCTCCTAAGGCTGTAACACCAATTTCACGTAGGTCACTTTCTGTCAATGTCTTGAAAGTAGTCCAATCAATTTCATGGGATTTAAATAAGTCTAGAGCAGGTACATATTATACTATGTTACTATGTTGAATTGAACAACTAACTTACTTATATATTTATCTAAACCAAGAATTGCCAAATGAGATGGTAAATCAGCAAATGAAGAAGATGTGATTTTAGACACAGTCGATGTAGGCGTGGAGTCAAGATGGTTACTCATTTCCATTGATGCTAATTCAGATATATCATTATTTATTTCTGGTGTAGAGTTACTCCATATATTTAGCTCGTTCTATAAATATCAGAAAAATAATATTATAAAATAATCAAATAGTATATAATATGATTAAAAATGAATTTACATCTCGTTGTCCTTTTAAAATAGCTGAAGGACTTGATTGACTAAAACCATAACCCGACCATACAGATGTCGGAACTCTTATTTCCGAACGATTCGGTTTTGTTTGAGACACTGTAAAATATAAATGATGCAAATTACATTTTAGTTTTTGAAATTTGACTTTAAATGTACCTTGTGTTGCAGCAACTCGTAAATTATGGTAATCATAAGTGATCGGCTGTCTTCGAAAACCAGGAGCACGGTTCTCAAAGATTTCTAAATCTAATAAAGAAAGTCATTTATTTACTTGAAAATTGTTGTACATTATTAGTTAAGAATTAAGTTTTGTTAATTCAAAAATTGTTTTGTTAAATTTAAAAATAAAAATACCTAATTCATTACACGATGACAATAAACTTTGATTTGGAGAAGTATTTGAGTCTTGAATATAATTAAATGCTAAAATAATAATAAAATAAAATTGCATTATTTAAATTGTTTATAACAGCGGTACTCAAACTGTAAGACACAGAAAACTATAAAGTGGTATGCAGAATATAAATAAAGTAATTTATTTCAGATAATATTGAAATGATTCAATATTATAATTAATAGTTATATTTTTAGTCATTATTAGTGTATGACTGTTCTATTATACACAAGTTTGAGAACCTCTGATTTAACATAATACTATATGATGATTTACTTGATTTTCCAATGTGATTATTATTAGTTGATAAATTGTCCATTTTTATATCGTTAGCCAACTGTTGTATTCTTGGGCCCAAAACGTTAATCTGAGAAATATTTCCATGGTTGCTTACCAAAGGTAAATTAATGACACTATTTTGACATGATGTAGAAATTGATCCAGGGAAGTTTGTGAAATTATTAAACCCGCCTAAATTGTTAAAAGATTTATTTGAATATCGATTTCCACTGAAAAATTCTCCATTGGAAACTAAAAATGATGGATTTTCATTTGACACATTATATGTATTTGGTATACTTGGCGATATTATTTTTCCAGTGCTACCCAGTAAACACTTTCTACCCTCATAAATGTTACCTATAAAAGTAATAAAAAGTATTTTATGCATTGTACAATATTGTGTAATAAAAAATTATTTATTTTTCTACTCAACACTCACCTACAGATCTTTCAAAACCTTTTATTGAAACTGTGTATATATTTTGACTAGCTTTATGTCGAAGCGATATATATATGTCTAAACGTTGCATTACACTGTCAATTTGTTCGTGGGTTAGCACCATTTCGTCTTGTGGAATGTCAAACATAAGAAGCAATGGTAATGATCCCTAAAAATAAGACATTCAGTCTATAAATATTTATTTACTAAAATTTAGCAAAATATGTATAAATAATTACAATAAGCATTTGACGGGCTGCATAGACATTATGTATATGCCCAGTAATGGTAACACTGCTTTTTTTAATGGAAGGTATATTTGGATCTTTAGCATCCGGAAACAATATTTGGGCTCCAGTTCGACGAGTGATAGCTCTAAGTGTTTCGTTGCCTGGCCCCATTACTATTTTATGATGTTGAGGAGATATTTCCATAACCATAAGTATTAAAACTTGATTCTAAAATTGTTACAATATTATTATTTTATATTAATCTTATTCACCTACTGTTCATTGATAACTTAATAAAAATAATAGTTAATTAATGTATAAAAATATACTGAAATTATTTAATTTAAATTTGTCAATTGCTTTTTGTTACTAAGTTGTAGACTTTAGGGCCACTTTTCAATTTTTTTTAAATATAAAAACTTGAACTACATCAATTACGATTTTAATTCAGTATTCAACTATTATGGCATCAATATGAAGGAGTAATTTATAAGTATTTCACAGTATTAACTCATTTTCTTCAAGATTGTGTAGATGGAAACTAAAGATTTTTAGATGAACAAATGTACAACTTAAAACTTATAGATCACACGCTGAAACCAAAACACAATGGTGTTTAAAAATATATATTTATATATATTTGTTAAACTATTAAAATCTTTTGTATATAAGAATAAAACAATATAAAATTGAGATTAACAAAAATTTAAGTACTTATATATACTATATAATAAAGCCAGCCTCCTGTATAAAGGCAATTAT
>PVMI01041401.1:2269-13438 GCA_008528875.1 Aulacorthum solani | reverse complement strand
AATTTTATTTATAATGATAGTATTACATATTTTGTGTTAAAGTTTTAAAATCATTTAGGAATCCAATAAATTGCGTAGTAATCATATTCTCAGTTACTTTCTTGCTGCAGGAATGATTTTATCGGCAAGATTTTGATTTCTGAAAACACAAACATTTTTTTTATATATTATTATATGCATTGCAATTTTCAAAATAAATAAATAAGTCCTATATGTAGTGCTTATGTAAATAATCATCAGATCATACAATATTATATGTTGCATATTATATTTCGATTAAAAAAAAAAACACACGTCGTGTAGGTATACTAATCTAAAAATAAGTCGAAATAAACATAATACAATATTACAATGAACTAATATTGCAACTTATTGAATATTCTATACCAATTATATTATATAATTATATAGATTAAATAACTATGTATACAACCATACTTGGTAAATGTTTGTACATTACTTCTATTTATGACACATTTACACTATATAATACGTTCATTACTGTTAAAACTTAAAAGACTGCATGATCACTCAAAGTTTTCTCGTCTGTCTACAGTCCGAGGTCTTTTTATTATTATTATTATTATTAAATAGTTCCAGATATAACACTATTACATCTCAACAATTAATATGAATAGAGTCCGAGGGTTATAAATTATAATATACTGTTATGTTATGAAATCGTGATATAACTAAATAATACTTAAACTAAGGTTAAAACTTTTACCTGATACTGTGTAGTATAATATATGTGTTTTAATTTTTTGGTAATTTAACCGAATTGTGTTATCGAAATGTTTTGTTTTTCTATGCGGGTACAATACTTCGTAGTAGACAAACCTTTTGAAAAAGCACGCATTGTAATAATTGTTGAATGCCCGAGCTGTCCAAGTATTTTGTACTACACGACGTACATCCAACTTTTTAAATCTATACGCTTGTCTAATGTTTTCGTATATTGTCTACACAGACGTTATGAATATTAAAGTTTTGTCAGAATACGGTAAAGGGTTACAGGATACAGGTACTATACACTAACGCTCTAAATTATCGTTTACATTGTACACTGTATTAGTTATTATACACGGTATTATTATTATAATTACTATACAAAAACATTTTAAGTTTCAAACTAATTTTGTTCAGTATATTAATATAATGTCCCAAGTTCTTAAAAATTATTTTATATCCGTTACATGGAGATAAATATTGAGTATAAACATGCATTAAAATCAACGGCAATAGATATTTTTAATTCAATTTTTGCATATAATATATACTTAAATATTTAGCTTACATTTCGTTACACCTAATGCATGCACATGCAGTTCTAAAAAATATTTTTTGTTTTCAATATTGATGATTTAGTAGGTATATATTGCTATATAAATACACTAGTTATTGATAAATTATAGTAAAATATTATTATTCTTATAAAAGATTAAAAAAGAAAATTAAAAACCATGTAGCTGGATCTGAAATGCAGATTTTTAGGTTGGCGTTATTCGAATTGAATTCTCTATTTTTATGATTTATTTGAGGATCTAATAGGTTGTTAAATTTTAAACTGAATCTGGTTATGATTTCTAAACGTTTGATCAAATAAAAATAATATGTTTGCCAAAAATATCAGATAGGTTTCAAGCGTAAGCAATCGTAATGTACGATTCAAACCTCATTGAAATCCTGTCAGACACCGAGGGATTTGAACAAAATGGGATTTGTATAAATATTTTAAGCAAACCGTGTACGTCATAATATAGAAATATGAAATGTGTAACGAGAGACTGTACCAAATATTATGTGTCAAATACTTATTATCCTATCCGTCGGCAACGACGAAAGCAGAAATGCATTTGCGTGTCGCCGTTAAACCATTTTTGTACTACAAACAAACAGAAAATATGATATCCTGGTGCTATTGTGTTTGTTATGTATGTGCGAGTGTATATGAGTGTGTGTGTATATACACATAATTCATATACGCACATTACATATAATATATATATATATATATACATTATATATATATATTTATACGTCCGGGGATAGGATTTACATAAATGAATGCCGCCGTAGCAAATATGCAAATCTCGTTTCGGATACGATAATATTCTTTTGCACTCGTCGCCACTGAAACCACCACCGTCGCCGTAGCACAGATGTATTCGTGCAAAAACCAACGCGAATAATTTGTTTAAGCCTTACAGAAAATGGAAAACTCTGGGCGGACGGCGCTATTTGCAGTGTATGTGTACGGAATCTTTATTCAGCCTGACTTTTTTTTATGTACGACGGACGGAAGAATGGTGGAGAGGGTGAGTATACATCTGCCAAAGAATCCCTTTTTCAAGCCCCTCGCCCTCAGAACGTACATCTAATAACGCGTGGCGAGGAGAAAATAATTAGAGAGCCGAAATAATATCGTAAAGCTCTCTCTCTCTCTCTCTTTCTTTTTCTCTTTTCTACACCGAATCGCACCTTCCTCCACCCGCTGGTCGTCATTTTCACTCCGCGGTACCTCGAGGGTGCTGCAGGGTAGTTTCCCGGGTTCTTTTATTATAATGAAAGAACGTATAAAAGATGTTTTTCGATTAAAACGAGAATGAAGAGCCCTCTTTTTCTTCGCGTCGCGCTCAATCCTCCCACCACCTTCGTCATCACCCTGCCCACGCCCCCGGCATGCCGACCCTAGCAAATTGCACCCTTAATGTATATTCCTTGTCCCTTTTCTGTTTTTCTGCGCGCGCGTTTCCTACATTTTCCCTCTCTCACAACCCGGCCTCTAATAACCCTCTCGTTTTTCTTCCTCCCTGTCACATAACCACTCCCCTCCCGTCACCATTACCCACCGAGTTCTTCATTTAATTTCATATTCCTCGTGAAAGTTTTCTACAGACGAGTTTTCTAAAAGGTTTTTTTTCTCTCTCGCCCTCTCTCACTCACTTTTTCACTCTCTCTCTCTCTCTTTCTCACTGCATTATCCACTGCCACTGCGCCGACGTCCTGCTATAGAAATTTTCTGTACGTGAGAACTAAGACACATGGCTGTTATATAATATATTATATTCTAAAATAAATGTATTCCGTACAATTTGTTCACAAAACCCGGTCCGGTTTAGCTGGTTGACCGGTAGAGTTTTGACGAATGTCGTATATAATATATGCCACAAAATAAGTAGAAATATAACAGCTGTCATAGAGTTTTTCCAAATTTGTTGTTCTTTCATGGGAGAGATACATTTCGTATATTAAACATTTAATAGAATCATAATATTAATGTGAAACTGAAACTTTAGATACGTCCGGTATGACTTTTGTCTGACGATTACATTATTAATATGGACGTTTTCAGTGTGTGACCTTTGGTTCATACGTCTAATTTGAGATTTTATTAATGAATTATTCATATCCATAGTAAAACGATTCTTATTTCACAATTAAAATATAATAAAGGCACGCGTGATCTAAGTGCACTGATAAAATAATATAATAAGATATAATAAAATATTATAATAAGAAACTTAAGAGTATGAGATATAAGCTCAAATGGTAAATGTTATAATATATGTAGGATAATGTATACTTTTTTGGAATTTACGTATTGAATTACTATTATGTTCGTGGTTTAATAACAATATGCTATAAAATGTAAAATAAATTTAACAATGTTTAATGTTTATAGTACATCATTAATTAATGGATAGTATTACATATTTTAACTTTTATTCGGAATTATTATGTGTCAAATGAATACTATTCCAGTTTAATACGTTACGTTTAATTTTTTTTTTTTTTTTTTTAACAATGTTGAAATTTTCATACAATGTTATAAAATATGAATAGGTATTTATGTTGGACATATTAATAAGTTTCAAATGTTAGGCGTGTTATTTCTCTTCCGATGTTTAAAATATCAGAAGAATAATATTTTTCTTCCGTATACGTGTGTGACATATTGAATTTTGATAGATCTATCTATTGACAGCCTATAAAAGTATTGCAAATAAACAAAATTGTTAAAATTTGAATTGAACTGTAGTAAATATTACAAAAATATATTTTTAGAAAGAGAAAATTGAGTTTAAAATTCACTAGACCCTGGCTAGCATATAGTTATATTATTATTACAATGATGTATTATATAAAAGCTGTAACCGATTTTTTTTTACGGTATACAATTACAATAAGACTAAACGCACACATACGCTATAATAATATATTATAGGCTGGAATCGGCTCGGAAAGTATAACCACGCACAACCAATTTAAAGCGTTTTCGCCGCCTTTTTCGTCGGAAAATTAAACAGACGAATTAATACTGACACCACTACCACCTTCGGTAGACCTTTTGGCTTGATTACGGCCTCGAGAAACAAACTAATTAAAACGCACGAAATTATAGTGTGTATATATATATATATAAGTATATATATTATATACCTACAATCCTAAAACGAATAAGAATGCCGCCGTATACGCCTTATTCCCGTATATTGCATACCCGATAGTATATAATATTAATGTATAGCCGTATATAGGTTAGGTTACCACAAAATTATATTACACCGTGTTGATTTTATATCGAATTTTATATTTTGTAAATTTATTCGGCCTTGTAAAATATAGACCTGTATAATTATTGTTCTGATCAATAATATCGATCTAGCATATTATGTATATTACGGCACTGAAGAACGGAGTCACATATAAAATATTAAATAAAAAGTAAGTAGGTACCTATATAACGATCATAGGTATAATAATATTGACACGGCCACGACGAGCTTACAATTTTATACTCATGCCCCATTCTCAAATGTCGATTGTCATGACGTGTTTTTTCCCCGAAATTTGGCTCCGATGATTACGCATGGCTATATACTAATATGGCAATATACCGCTTATTGGTATCGCAGCGTCTAATGTAAAATTAAAATAACATATCTTAAGTTGTGCTGAAAAAAAACTACGCCATTTTTATCGGCCCGTACATGTACAAATGGCACCCGAATCGAACGTTCCACCCTCACGCGAATGAGAGTGTGTGTGCACTGGACAACGGAGGGTGGAAAAAAATACGCGTCATCCACCATTATCGGTATAATTGGTTGGCCATAATCGATTGCTGCGAATCGGCGTCGGCGGTATAGTAACAGCCGTCATACACTTATAATAATAATATAATGTACTCGAAACACGACGAGAGAAGCTGAGACGATATCTATATACCGGCAAAATATACAATTGAAAATGTAAAAAGTCAAGCAGTTTTGTGATGTATGGAGACTCGAATAATATTCTTTTAAAATCTTAGTTTTATGTATGAATTTTTATGTCGTCAAAAATAGTCAAATATTCATTTAAAATCCCTTTAAAACAAAAGATATATTATAATGTTTAGAAGCAAGTAGATGCTGTCGGACCGAGGTCTAATAGAAATCGTGTTTTTTTAGATTTTTTGATTTTGTACACACATTTTTTAGTTATAATATTTCTAGTCATAATGACCGTTTTATAGCAACAATACTGACAATATAATTACAAAAACAAAACGTTTTTGTGTCAAATACCATCATACGCAAAAAAATGTAATTATTTAAAGCAAAACAACCAAGTAAAAAATAAATTTTAGTTTTCTGATTTTGAAACTTTAAAAATACACTGAGAAACAAATATCAATAAAAAATATACCTATAAATTAGAGTAACAAGCCATGTTACTCGATAATGATGAATCGAGTATGCATAAAAAATGTGATCGGTATATTAAAAAAATATTAGAACTAAATATTCTTTTCTCTGAATTAATATGATTCTTTTTTATCCATTAAAAGTATTTACTTTAGTTATGTGTAAATAAAATATAACTATAAAGTAGCTAGCCAAAAAAACTACGCTTAAAAACCTTGCTATGTGTTAAATTCGCTCATTAACATAAGAGAAAAGGGGGTCGTTTAGACGCGGCATCCCGGAAACAATAGGGGACCCTCTAGAATCACAGGTCATTAATGGAAAACAATACAACCTGAACACACTCGCGTTAATAAACCACTCACCTGCGATTGTTTTCCGTGTTGTTGCGAGCGTACAAGTGTGCCGTTGTTCTACGTGTGATAGGTACTTGTCAGACTAGATTAAATTAAAAAATAAAACACGTATACACACTCGCAAACGTATTTACACACACACACACACGTTCAGTGTGTGTTCTCCCCCTCTCTCCTCCTCGTTAATTTAATTTTTCTAATAACTTCTGACACCATTTTAGTCAAAATAGAGCATAGTTTTGATATTAATTTTTCATGAAATTTGTCATATAAAAGAAAAATGGAATTCACCGAACCATTATTATTATGCACCTACTTAGCAAAATCATTAAAAAGAATTTAACATAATTTCGTGTTCAGCACATATCATAGTTTTCCTAAAAATATAAACAAACCGCTTTTAAAGAACTATATGTATACACATAACGTAATATTATTATTATTGGTATAAACAAAAAAAGAAATGTAGTCGATAAAAAAAATAAATGACATAATATGAAAATAAACCACACTAGGACTATCGTAATGAGTAGGTACTGTTATTCAATCGGATTTGTGTATTTTCAATTGAAATTAAAACAATTTTTCGACAAAATGAAAATTCCGTTTGAAATTAATAGATTAGGTACTGTCGTTTACAAGACACGGCGAAAAACGAATTAAACCGGAACATACATATTATAAATTATAATAATTACTAATTATTTAGCATCGTAAAAACACGCAATAATAGAATTGTTATTGTGGCATGATAACGTTCGGATACTTCTTTCTAAACAGAGCATCAAGTCTCAACACACCGAGATATCGATGATCAACGAACGACTTCCGTCGAGTGTTTATTACTACGATTATAACAGTAAAAATATCGTTTATACAGACGATTGAATATTGTAGGATTTCCTGACTTATGCGCCACGCCATCGGCCGGCGGACAAGTCTTAAAACAATACCTCGAAAATCAATTATTTCGTGTTGAATAATATAACTCACAATGACCTAACTAATGAGTAATGCAAAAAACCGTTTCGGCGACTTACCTTGGATGCGGCTTTCTGCAGGCAACCGATCCGGACGATACATTAAACGAAGACTGCGCCGGGACGGGACTTGGTTTCCCGGTGGTTCCCACCACCTCTTGCTTGGACGTGTACGTGTATGTGTGCGTGTGTGCGTGTGTGCGTCAAACCAGGTACGCATACTATGTACTTTATTATCGCGGTGGAAGTGTGGGGGACATCCGACGTGCTCATCCCTCTGTAGTGCATGCGTTCGCAACCGGTTTGCTGGGAAGACGATCGGCGCGCACCGGTCAAGCGCAAAGGGTTGCACAACAACGGCGGCCGCGGGCAACCGGTTTGGCCCCATTGTCCACTCGCGGGGTCGTAAATAATAATAATAACGATAATAATACCTATGCGCTCACACACACACACACACACGCACACACACATACTCGCGCGGACGTTTACCACCTTTGATTACGAAAAACTGGTCTTCGAACGCACACTGGCAGTCGCTGCAGACGCGCAAGGGACAGTTGCTTTCGTGTGGCGCGTCGTCCGGACACGCGGACCGCCGCGCCGTTCAATGGCCGGAAGCGACGTTATGACCCTAATATTCTCACGATTTTCAAAAGGTCCCTCTATTTTTTTGTGCAATCCGCATTTAACGTCCGCGTCTAAATTTTATTGTAATAAACGCAGGTACGTATACATATATATATATAGGTATATATGTATAACATTACAATATATATACGATGACGATGCCGTTGCCCTGTCACGACCGGTGGCCGATTTTCGAAACACGATGGTCTGTATGTTATGGTGATATGACGTGTCGGTTGTTTTTCAATCTTTCGTCCGTGACTACAGTAAGTTTAACACTGTTCGAACCGCCGATTTAAAATAACTCAAGATTCGCACTTTTTGAGCGAGCCTCGAAGATTTCGCATACCCTACGGCCGAGTGTTCTTATCGACGAATTTTTACGATTCGAGTCGCACAACAATGTGCTCACCGCCAGACGAAACAAAAGTGTACTCGGACGCTAACATATCGGTATTATAAGTGGTTCGGACATGTATTGTAATGCACGGTAATGCATAATATAGGTATATCATACAGTAGTCCATATCATAGAAGGCATTCAGAGTTCGAGAGTATATATGATGATCGGTATTTTTTTCTTAGTTAAGAATACGTCTTAATAGCGTCGTGAATTTACTTACTGAACAAAAACACGATGTAATAACTAATAATATGTGTTTTAACACAACAGTATTCAATGAAATACAATACATATACTAATAACAGACACGTGTTTTTCAGCGTAAACATTTGAGGTTCAATAATTTTGAACTTGAGTCAGTTACATTAGCGGAAATTCATAAAGTCCTTTCCACGAATTTTTACATATATTGCCGCAATTAATCGATTTTCATTGACGTTTGGTATAAGAGAATATAGAATAACAATAAATAATAATAACTTACATCCGAGAAATACTGTTTTGAAGAAAATTCAAATTTAAATATAAATAATACGTCGTAAAATATTACCTATGGTTGATTGAACTCAATAACAAGACAACATACTCTGACATTTACCAAACACGTCATTCGACACAAAACAGGGAAACTTAACTGCGTGTTTTCATCACTGTGGATTTTAAACTAAAATTCGTAATTAAATCGCATAGTACTTATGAAATATTTGAAAACAATTAGGATCAGTTATAATTGTACTATATAAATAGTAATTATAAATATTTAATTATAGAAAAAACTAGTTTTTAATGAATGTTGGATCAATTAAATATAAGTTTTTTAGATTAAGATATTATAATTTATATGTATCAATTAATTCTAAAGTCAAATTTAATCATTTTATTTCTTACATTTATCATTTTTTGGAAAGCTAACAGGAAAATACCGAGTTACACAATTTTTTTTTTAAATATTACTTTAATAAAATAATATTATCCTATATCATTATAATTTGTAATGATAATATAATAATTATACTATTATTTATTACTCTTTATGTATCATCCCATTTTATATTATTTTACTGATCATTATTATAACTGTACAGATTCTCATTAAAAACGTTTCCGGTTTCACCAATAGAACAAATTATAAATAATACACATATTTTGTTTCACGAGTAAATAAATAATAACATGGTTCATGGTTTTAAAAACATATAAGGTTTTCGCCGTTTGCGGAATAACGCCTACGATGTAACACCAACAGGTGTGTAATACATCGTCGTTCTGAACTTCTTAATTAATACACCGAAGACACGAAATATTCGACCAGTAGATCATTACGGTCTGCAGTGCGCAGAAACATTGACATAACCAGCTCCTAAATACGTTTATAGCCACTACCCTTCATATTTACCCAAGTCCTTACAAAAATTTGTCTGCATGCTTCCATTGTGTATAGTAATTAATTATTATTTTAATTATTTTAATTATAGTATACAAAATTATAATGGATTATAATATCAATATTTTGGATGTAAATATGGTTATTGATTATTCCAGTTTCGCAGAATCAATCATAGCTATGCACTCCAATATTATAAAATATGATTGGTTTCCTTCTATGAAAATAATTAAAACGGGCTCAAGTGGCTACGTATAATTAATAGCGTCACAAAATAGATTTGATGATATTTATACTAAACACAATATAAAGACAATACGATAACTAAATGATTAAATTTTTTTTAAGTAACATTTTTTTAATAATGAAAGGGCCCTAAGATTATATTTAACATTTATTTTTTTGTTCTTAATCCTCTGAAACAACTACTGTAACCATACTAAATTCTAACTGTCCATTTGCAGTACAAAACTAAGCATACCGAAACAACACTTTTTGTACTTTAATCCCACTTATGTGTTATTATATGTAAGAGAAAAGAATAGCGTTAAAATTGTGTCGAATTCAAATCTACGACGAAGAATATTCGTAGTTCAAACTTATCGACTAAAACGAAAACTTGTATGATTTCTGCATACTTCCGTTTGCTTAGAATACTCGATCCGATCGAGATGATGCAGACCTTACTGTGCAGGTTATATAACATTCATATTCAGCGACACCGTTGTGAATTTCTGCGGTTTTGGAGCTACCGATGTGTCTACGCGATAGGAGACATCAGTCCATCGCCACTGATTCAGTGGCCATCCGAAGAAAACAAAAACCTATGCTAATCTCGCGTACGGTTATCGGTGCGGAGCTGTTGCCAGAATCGGTCGGCGGCTGCAGCAGTGATGGCGTGGTGGAGGTATATAATACGTGCACATATAAATTGTATTATAATATTAACGGGGACGGAGGTAGTGGTGGCGGATCCGTTTTGATGGGCGCAATTCTTCTTCGCCAGATGCTTATCTGTTATATTGTAAAAACCCCTGACGGCTTGACAGACAGTGAAATATGAGGCTTGGGGATTTTGTCTGCCGTTCTTTTTGTGCGTGCGCGCGCCCGAGACGTTCCACGCCGTCGAACCCTGCCGCTTCCTTTTTGCATCCAAAGGAAAACACACCCTGCGCCGTTTGCCCACCCACAATATACCACCGTCCCCGTCACCGTCCGGAGTCCTTGTCACCCTCTTCCTACCGCCACCACGTCCAATGAGCTTCTCACCCGCCGGCACGTTCAGTCGTCACTATATATACACTGTCTTGTACCCCGCCGCACAGCCCCACCTCACCCGTCGTAATATCGTCGAGCTTTCGTTCCAAAAATCCTTCTTCTTCTTCTCTAGACACGAAACCTACACCCCCACGGCCGCCTTCCCCTACACCGTCGATCCTAAATCCTTACCATCGGTCCATTATTTATCTCGCTCTCTCTTCTCCACCCCGCCCACCATCACGACTAGGTTTTCGGCAGAAAATGCGGCCATTTGTTTGGGAGCTCGGGAGGTTACGGCTGACGCGTTCGCACAATGACGCCGTTGCGCTTTTCTTACCCAAAACAAACGGATGCTATTAATATTGTATGTTTTTGAAACGTTTCGTTTACCCGAAAAACTAACGCTCTCGCACGAATCCGCCAGGCCCACCACGCTGTGATTGATGGACGCCACTGTAGCCTC
>PVMI01041387.1:0-10858 GCA_008528875.1 Aulacorthum solani | reverse complement strand
TTTATCTTCTCTTTTCGCATGTGTGTGTGTGTGAGTGTGTGTGTGAATATTGCAGTAAACACAACGACGGCGGCAGTAATCATAACGATATTTCACCGCGAGGTTCTCGATTCCAATTATTATTCTAAGCCGAGTAGGTAAAATTCGTGTGCTCGCGAATTCATTTCATACATCATATTGTGCTATATATATATATANNNTATATATACATGGTATATACCCACTGAAACTGCATCACCTTGGTAGTAAGCCGGTGTGCCTAAGTCAGACCCGTGTACACACACGCTGGCGGGACACCACTCATCTGTCATCTGTCGACTTAAGTATAGGTATAGTTGTTCGGATGGCGACGATCTCAATGTCCATTCGAGCGGGTATATTATTCTAAAACGCTTAAAATAATATGGAGTCTGCATGTAAATTTTTATTTGATATTACATTATTGTGTAGTACCTATTTATTACTATGCGATATCCGAAATTGCAAAAAAATAAGTCTTTGCATTCATCGAACTGACTGGTTGAAAAAAACAATTTCAATAACAATTAAAATAATAATACTATCATCGTATTTCGCTATTATAATATGGCGGCCGCGGTGTGTCAAACCATGACGAATAGACGAAATAAAAGTGCGGTTATATTATCTAATTATTATATTTTGGGTAAAAAATATGTAGACGGCTATGTACACAGAGGGACACTGACCAAGACCATGAGATCTCGCCAACCATTACATCCTTTATTATTCATGGCTAAGCGAAGGACTTCTTATTGAATTATTTTCTACCTGAAACATCTTAGCTGTAAATTCTCATAATATAATAATTATTGTATGAATATCAATTAGTGCTAGTATTATAATTATTAAATTAATTATATACAATATACATTATTGCACAATTGCATACAATAGTAGCGGCACAGAGTGTTTATTGATGAAAATGATCTCTTTAAGGAAAAAATATTATGAAGCTGAACAGGCATGACCACTATGATAGTTCTGTCACGGATGAAAAATTAATAAAATATACGTTCGATGTCGATTCACGTAAATTATTGTGTAATCTACTAATTTACAATAATTACAACTATCTGTACTATCCGGTTTGAAGAAACTTAGGATCTAATATCTATATTCAAGATTTAAATGATAATTATGATTTGGGTAAGGCCGTAAGGGGTTATATTTAATTCCTTTATTTGGATTTCTGTGAGCATTAATTTTTTTGGTATTTGGTTTTCAAAATTGAATTAATGCATTATTTCTGTAAAGATTTCATTGAGAAGTCTAATGCGGTTGCAGTAGGTATATGTATTTTAAGTCGTAACCATTGAATACACCTCCCTTCAGTACACCAGATTTCATTTCTCTGCATCTGAAAATGAATTTATTGTGAATATGAAATAATAGATCAACAAACCAAGTACTATTTATAACATAATATTTTTGGTAGAAATTGGTATGTCAGTATATATTTTTTTTATGAATAAAATCATGTTTAAAACGTCGTCAGAATATCGGTGATCTCATGTAAGTATAAATGTATAATATTATAACATGTATTGTATTATTTTATTCAACAATTCCTTGATTTGTTCTTTAGATTAAAAAAAAAAATTACAACTTTCAAATAAAACTGCCTGTTGTCCTCGATGTTGGAAATTTATCAGCATTAAAAAAGTCAGTTGTTAGAACTTGCATTTGTATTTTCTACAGTTGCGGCGTGGGTGTAATTATTATTCTGTCTGTGCAATAATAATTACTGGTCACACAGATAGCGATATATAAAGTAAGTCTTGGAGGTGATTATGCTATTAATCTTGATCTTGAAGATAATCATTTGAATGTTTAAAATGTAACTCACGATAAATATTAACCACACACACACACACACACACACACACATAATTATATGTTTAATTAGTGCATTTGAGGTTAAAAGTTTTTTATGCAAATTAAACTGAAAAACAATATACGATTATTGTAAGAATTAAAAGGTTGCAACGGTTGCGCTGATTTGTAAGGTAAAATGTATTTCTACTAAAACTGAAATGATATTTTAATATTTTTTTCCGATATCATTAATGTATTAAAACGAGTTACTTTAACTACGATTGTGTGAACTGTGAATAATTATGCTTTTTAAATCGTAACATGTATATTTTTATACCCACCAAGTTTCATTACTCTATAATTCGTATCGTTATTATTTACATTATTTTAATTGTAATAATATTTTGTGAGTTTTTAAAAACTATCATTATCCTCAATGAAATATAATATACGATACACCACATGGTCACGCTATAGTTATTGTATACCATGGCCTTACACAATATTCCTATTCATGTTTACTAAAGACTTGTATAATTATTGGCTATTTTAACCTTTTAATAAATTAGACGTTACAGAATAATGACGGCATTTAAAATTTGATGAATAAGTATGTTTGTACAGTTTCAGAATTAAGGATGATAAATGCATATGGGTAATTAATGTAACACAAATAATTCGTTCTATCCGCATTATATGTATTATCTGAAAAGCACATTAAGTCATTAGTTGTGTACTGCACAATAGGTGTAATGTTTTATGTTACAATTTTGTGACAATGTGATGTAATAATATTTACTTCGAGTACTTTGTTAACCTTAACAACTTAGAACGGTACTTTTAACACCTATCGACCTGCTGATTTAAAATATAAACACCTAGTGGAAATCAAAAGTCTTAATACTGTAAAGTAACATAAAAAGTTGTGAATAATTATCCTAACTAATATTTAGCAATTAGTATTTGCTATTACGGCGTACGTATTTGTTGCTTGTTAATATTATAATTATTCGCACAATGTTCATTAAAATTGTATAAGTGTACTTTAATATTTAATATCGAATATATTTTAAGATTGTGTAAACGTAGGTTGGTTTTCTAACTGCGGTACTTGTTTGGGGTAACTATTCAGCTATACACACATAAAAAAAATCAAATTTTCCAAAACAAAGTCCTTAGAATGGTAATAAATGCACCGAGGTCCACATGTAATAAAAACCTACACGAAAACAACTAAATTAAAAAAATAATTAAGATCATATTATAAGCGCCCTGGTTGTAAACGTCCATGGTTAGATCGACTGCAGGCACAACTAATCCACTCAAATTTACATAGATATACGTCCACCACCTTAAAAACCGCGGTCACCCACACGATTTTATTAGTTAATTATTATTATCGAATAATGTCTTAATTCAAATAATCTTCTCTACTCTATAATACATTATTTATGATGATGTCTAAATAGCCTTACGTATAACAACCGTATAGGCATTACTAGTTACTATTGTTGTATTTTTATTTTTAATGATCAACTATTATCATGTTAAAATAATCATAAAATAACCTATTCTACATAATATAGATAGGCTATATTGCCTGTATAGTTTAAAAAAAACCACTTCTGTCTATATTGTTCTAGTGAAATAGTTTATAAATTTATTATTCATAAATATGTATGAGAACACACGTTATTTTGGCAATTCGAAAATCGATTTTATACATTTGTCTAAAGTTAATTATTGAAAATAATTTCTATACTTACGAAAAAGTGGTTAGCCGAACATTTTATATGCTCACTACCTATTATGCAATGGGAACAATGAAAAGATAATGTCCATAAGGTTAATAATAATGGTTTTACTTTTTATGGTTTACCCCGTGTGGTTAACCAATATCTGATACGTGCATACAAATGTGGATGAATATTAATGATTAATGACACATATTTATTCATCGACATGTTATATTTTGACAAATTATATTATTGTGCATTGCCTTATAAAATATGTCGAAATTAATATTAGATTATAAATATGCATATTATTATTATAGTTGATACGTGAAAATAAATCAATGCTATACCTATGAATTCGGATTTATTGCAGTTATACACCGTCAACCTGTTTTTAACAACTTTAAACTTAAATAAAACAACAATAACTAATAAATAATAGATCATCAGTGTTTGAAGTTTATACGCTCATTATTTCTTGAATTTCTACAGTAAATTATTTTATTAACATCAAGAATCATTTGGGCTCTATTCCAGTAGAATAGAATTTTAATTTTAGCTAAATACCTCCTTACTTCAATGCATGATAGTTTAAAGATGATTTGTTTTATTACATAAGTGAACAAAGCAGTCTTTATAATTAATTATTAACAATAAACTTATACGTTTTATATCAAACAATTTTTTTTTACCTGGAAATAATTTTTAAAAAAATTGTTGATTTTCTTTTGATGATTTTTCAGCTTTATTCAAATTTGTCTAAATACTGATTACACTGTTATTTTACGTGCATATAATATAGTATATAATATTATTATAAGTTGTTATGAACTTATAACATTATGACAATATGACATATTTTTTCTTATATTTATATGCAGGATCCAAGACAAAAAGCACATTAGAAAAGTGTGATATATTCCTTTCGTCTTTTTAAATTTTTATCAGTTAAATTAAAAGCATCTAAATTTTAAATTTAGTCATAATAAATCACATTATTTAAAAATATGATGTTGCTGAATTTCATAATAATTTCACTTTTAAGTTTTATTATATTTTTTTTGCTAGATAATAGAGTTCGAAATAGATAGTAGATAACTTTTTGGAAGATTATTTTCTATTAAAAAATGTGTTTTAATAATATCATACGAATTCAATATAAATAAATAATTTATATTTTGGAATTTTCGACATCTTATCTGTTATCATCATTTTTGTATTTCAAGTAATTTTAAACAATTTTTCATTATTTTAAAAATTACGGTATTTTTTTTATATGTGATTTATATTGAATACAATTTTAAATCTATTAATTTGTTAAAATGTTTGTTGACTAACATAATTACACATAAACTCGCTTGAAATCCAAATATAACGAATAAAAATCTGTGCTAAATATTGTAACTACTTAATAAATATCTATTTTTAAATTAGTATCAATTAAATTAATAGCATCTAAATTTAAAATTTAAAATTTGAATTATAAGATTAATTAAACTTTATTTATCTATTATACTGTAAAAGTTTGAAAATTTTGATTTATGACATTTTTATGTGAGCGTTTATAATTTGATTAATGTCCAGTAGGTACCTATCCTATTATAATATACTACCATGATATTATATAGGTAAGTGTATACTTATATAATTTATGGTAAGCTGTACCACGAGTTCCTTTTGAATAAATTAATGACTCATCCTTGCTTCCAATAATGTATAATATTATTAAAAATTAATAATACGACACTATGGACTTGACTGAGTTTCGCCATAGTACAGTTTTATGGACACAATATCGTAAAATACTTAAATGTTTAAAAAAAAACGTTTAATAGTCAAAGTACGTTAGATTAGCATATTCTTGATTTTTAATGATTATTTGAGGTCAAAAATCGAAACATGACAAACCTTACAATACTAAGTACAGTCAAAACTATATTTCTAAACCAGTTCAACATATTTTAAAGACTATGACAATGACTTTAGCATTCATTAGTTAAATTTAATTATTTTATAATATGGATCAGTTGATTTTTACTGTTTCATCATCATAGGTTAGCACTAAATCCTGAACGAATAAACTTCACGCATTAAATAACCAACACCTACAATATTAATGTGCAATTTTTATCTTTATTCATATGACAATACAATCGTTAGCGATATTTTATGAATATAAATTGTTTTTATAATCATTTTTATAGTTTGCTTATACTCTTATGTTGATAATGGTTTTTAATTTTGTTCAAAAGTATCCAATTCATTAAATTATATTCATTGTAAAAAATATTTTATAGCAGAGGAAAATTAAATATTTGCTTAGCATTCATATTTATTACCTGTCCACTAAATTTTTATGAATGAATAATAAAAAAAATATATACATGTATATATATATTACTATATTAGCATTAAATATAATAATTTATAACAGATTATTTCGGAAAAGTGAATGGGCATTAAACACTTGTTTCATTTTGCTCTCCTTGGCACAAAACAGCTCTGTTGTATTATTATAACATTTTTTACAACTACAATTTAGTTTATTACACACAAAAATTGATTCTGAGCGGATATCAGTTTACTTAAGTGATGGTTTGATTTTTATCTCTATTATGTATCTAAATTATGTATTTAAAGGGTGGGCAGGCGGGTACCGCTCTGCTCAACAGTAGGTGTCGAGTGGGTCACTGTAATGTAATGTTAAGTTTGAATTCAATAAAATAAAATCATTGTACATGAATAATGAATCTAGGTGAAGAAAGTCTCTCAGACTTTATTATTATTATTCATTACTAAGTATATTTTACGATATTTTTGCTATTAAAAACATTAATGTGAATTTCCGGAAAATTTTTTTTTTTTAATTTTAAGTAGAATAATATTGTGACGATGTACTTTCGATATTTTTGAAATGGTATATTGTGAAAAATTTATAAGGCACCTTATATAAAATTTTCAACTTTTTAACCGAGACAAATCAATTAAATCAATATTTTAAAAAAAGCTCACCTAACATTGTAGTTTTTATTTATTATTATTTGTATAGGATTTCAAATTTCTAAGATTTCTAAAGCCCTTGAATTTAAAATGTATGTCGTAAAAGTAAACTGAGTTGCACACTCAAGATTTTTGATTTTGAGTAGGAGGCTTACAAATTGTCCTACTTTCCTTACTTATACAAGTAAAAAATTACCATTAATTTTTAACGGACATTTTTTTACAAAATAGTACATAATAATATTATGTATTACGTGTTTATAATTATATTCATAATATTTATAACTTAACCTGATGTATCAATTTGAAATGTAATCAGTGTTTGTCTATTTCTAGAGCTTTTTTCGGAATAACCAATAGGTAAGTGATTATTATTATCTTTTTCTCCAACGGTTTAACGGTACATTAAGGATCTGCGCTGCCACCAGTAAACCTCTCCATTTTTTTCTGTCTAAAGTTGCATTTCCATCTACGAGTCTCATATCCTTTTCTATGACGTCTTTCCATTTTGTTCTTGGTGTTCCAAGTGGACGTTTTTGAATAATTTTTCCCATAATAACATTCTTTAATGCGTTTCCACCAGCTCTCCACCCATGTCCCAGCCACTCTAGGCGTTTAAATCTTACAGGTATATCGTATATGTCAGTATATTAGGTTTTCCATATAGGCTATACAGCTCTTTGATGGGTATTTTTTTACACATTCCTAGGTTGTCATTGTACAACACTGGTCCATATATATATAATGTATGTCTCAAGGTTTTCTTTTCCCACTTAGCAAGTTTTTTATCGTCTTCTTTTGTCGTGGACTAGGTCTCACGTGCATATGGTACTTGGGTCAAAGATAGCGTGTGTGCAAAGTAATTTTTGACTTTATAGATAATAGATTCGAACTTAATAATTTGTTTATGCTAAAGTACGAGTAACATTTATTTCAATTCGATATCTTTCATTAATTTTCCGATGAATGTTGATACAGCTATTTGTATCAACACCCAAGCGATTATTATAGTAAAAATAAGTACAATACAAATAGAATTTAGATTTTAAACTGAATTAGCACCAGCGGGTAAATATCCAAGAATAGAATAGTTTTGCTTTTGTAATTAAAGCTCTAAAAATGTATTCATAATTTATTTTTAACTTAAATGAATAGGTACTATTATTAATACAACGATAAAATCATCATTAAGCACAACAAGTAACAACCTTGTAGTTAAGTCTATTTTACAACCATATTTATCAGCAAGTATATTGAAGGTATTGATGTAACCAACGAAAATGTTTTCACTAATAGATACAACATTATACACTTACATTTATAAGTGTATATAGATAAATGCAGTATGTATCATCAGGATAATTCAATAATATATAATTGTTTTAAAGAAAACATAATACATGTGCTATAGTTATACCTATATTACATATTATTAATGTGCTTTTTTAATTTTTAAATTTAAAGTTCACTCGATATAATATTTATAATTTGTATACACAATATATTACATATTATTAATGTTTTTTTTTCATTTTTAAATTTAAAGTTCGCTCAATCGTATCGAAATGAAAAATAATAATAAATTATTTTGGAGATTTTTATGCGGTCACAGGCTGGTGAAGGAGGCATTATGGGTACATTATACAAATACAACACGCCCGTGGTTAACCGGAGGAAGCAATGATTTTATATTATATTGTCATCGACATAATAATGTTTTGTAGAATTTATAATAATATTATTAGATGTAGGTATATTACTTAATGCTTCCCAAGGACAGAACAATGGGCGACCGCTGAAGGAAGAAACCATTAATCTCTTTCTTGTCGTTCTTTGCCATCTCGTATCCAAAAAGGGCTGACAACTAATTTGAGACCGATGTTATGCCGATAACGGTGTCTCATTAACACTAATTAATTTTCATTGCAATCGTAATTGTATCTCTTATTATTAAGCGAACATTTCCTCACGTTTTCCTCGTATCACTGGACAATATACCGTTTTCTATAATTACTTACATTGTTTACAATCTATTTTCAAGTGATTGTCATAATGTCATATACAGACCTCATCTGTTTGGCTGTAAGTTTATCGAACTCTAATAAAATCGAGCGTGCCCTGCGTATATCGTGTATATAATTTAACATGGGTACCTATACTTTATCCAAAAGTCAGAAATGCATAGAAAAATTAAAATTAATTGTTTAAAAAATAAAAAAAAATAGTTATATTTCAATCATTTTTTTTTAATATTCAATAAACCTAGATGTAAAAAATGTATGTGCATCATCATTTTCTTGGATTAATTATCATGTTCTGCAATAATATAATAATTAATAAAAATTAAATCGGATTTATAGTTAATAATATGTTTATAATTTAAAATATAAAACTAAATTGCAATTTTAAAAATAAATTTAGCAACTTATTAATCACCTTATCTCTCTAAATCGAGGGATTAGATGTTCTAATTGCTGAAGTGTTTCATACGAATAATACGACTCTGCAGAGATGATCCAAACCTATGAAATAATATTTATTTAGAACAGTTTAACAGTTTAGAACTGTACACTGAAATATATATAAATGCAATAATCGTATGCTGTACATAAGTACATTTTAATAACAAGTTTAAGGACCAAGGACTATACATGCACGAAGTTTCATATTATATACATAACCTAATCTATTATATACTTATAATTTTTGTATCAGAGGAAAAAATATAACTTATGTTTAAAAAAAAGCGGTTAAGTGGGTAATGCTCTGCTGTACATTAGTTGTGCAGAGAGTCACCGTAATGGGACCTGTTCAATTTGAACTCAATGATAGTATAAAATCATTTCTATAGGTACGAAAAATGATTCTGAGCGATGACGATGACGGTCAACCTATAATATTACTAAGCAGGTATATTTTATGATACTAGTGTGATTGAAATAATTTATTTTAATAGCAGTCATTAGTAGGTACTACAGTTGGTTATTTTTGTCGAAAAAATTGCGTTTCAAATTACTTTTGTATTATCTCATTTCTTTTGCTATACATATATCGTTATTTTAATACGAAATTTGGTCCAAATTTGAACTTAAAATAACTATGAAAAAAACTATGCTTATATAATTTTTAGATTTTTGGTTACAGAATGAACTACTTACTTGGAACCTTGTTCAAATTTTCAATCCTTAGCTGTAAAAAGTGAACGTTTTATAAATTTTCAATTTTAGAACTTAAATTCTTCTAAAAAAAATCTTGCCTGTGTATTTTTAATATTTTTAAGGTTATATTGTAATAATTTGTGAGGATAGCCTAATATTACATGTTCAAGTTTTTTGACGGAATGAGCATTTTTTTTATCTACATGAATTAAAAACAAACTAATAAAAATAGAAAAATTCATATACCTATAAATAACATGAATTAAAATATTAAAAAAATTGTAGTGCATAGAAAGTGATAATATAAAAATATGTCATGTATTTACAGAATTTTTTCTTAGAGTTACACCAAAAACCATTTTTGTGTAAAAACTATCGTTTTTCCTTAAATTGTTCTCTGTTTTCCCTAGTGCTTTGGAAAATCACAGGTAATTTTAAATTTTGACCAGCTAAAAGCACCAATTAGATTCCCTTAACAGCCGGCAAAGATACTGAAATTGAAATTCGAAGCATTATTATGAATAGGTATCGTGGATACAGACATAAAAAAACGAAATAATAAAAATAGCAGTAATAAAAAAATGCTCACACATCTTTGTAAAATCAATACATTCATATTTCCACTCAAAATCTACAACAGACTTTTTAAATATATTAAGGTAATCGTATGTGGACTCCGTTCAATAAATAATAATTGATAGTGAGATATGATATAATATAATATAATAATAATTTCTATATTTTGTGTATGATAATAATAAATAAGCTATACCTACTATAGTATACAGAAGTTATTACAAGTATTTTTGTTCTATATAGGTGTGTCCATACAAACTATACAGTGACTCGTACGCAGCTTACCAAGTAGTGCTGCATTGCACAGGTATACTCAGTAGCGGTGGGTGGGTCTTGTTAACTGTCTTGTACCCTAATGTCCTAAGCAACCCCATCCAAATTATGGCTGTGATTATACAGACGAATTTACAAGTCAAGTATTTGCGAAACTATTATTATTTGAGTGGTAGGTGGTGGGTGCTCAAATTATCTACTACGCGTCTCACGGTTTCGTGTATTGCCGCTAGGTAAGTATATAATATAATACCTATGTAGTTATTATAATTATTATAC